>JAMLFT010005103.1:0-18173 GCA_026544285.1 Pachyrhizus erosus | reverse complement strand
AAATTTTTACAAGACTAAAACAAAAAAAATCTTTAAAAAATTAAAATAAAAAATTTCTTAAGAACTAGAATATTATTTAAGTTTTTTTTTAAAAAAAATCTAAAAATATTATTTGTCCACCACTCTCAATGTTTAATGAATTTTACAAAAATTTTGAATGAATATTCTCTAATTTAACAATGTTTTAAAATAAAAGAATTAAAATAACAAATTCACATAAATTTTTGTAAACATTTATGATTCTTTTAATTTTTAAAATTCCCTCTTATTCAAATCTCCATTCACAAATATACACTAAGAATCTATTTAGTTTGTAAAAAATAACCTAGAAAGAAAAGAAAGAAGAGGAAAGATAAGGAAACTTAGACAGCTTACTTGTTTGGTATGGCGAAAAAGAAGACTATTTTGAAATGAAGTGAGGTTCACATATTTAGAAATCACCTCAAACGTGAGAAGAAAGCAGTAAAAATCTGTATTATTTATTGGTTTACTTTTCTTACTCCAGTTGATTTGCTTCCTCTACAAATCTGAACGTGGTTTTTGAGTCCAAAAAAATTAAAAATATACATTTTTTAAATAATTTTAAAAAGTTAATTTTTTCTCTATTATTCTTTAATTAACTAATTTCTATTTTCACTTATCTCTCGTGTATTTCTCTCTTTTTACCAATTTACCTTCATTCCACTTATTTCCTTACTCACAACCATAGATGTGTCAATGACAGGGTGATATATACTATGGCAAAACAAGCGAGAAAAACAAACTGGGTGAGTTACGGTTTCCACATGCGACTCAAGTAGTACGTCTGTGCAAACGGATCAAAAACATGTTCTCATATTTATAAGAGAAAAATGCCGCTATAGAAATCGACCTCAAATTTCTAGCACGTACGTTAATGTCACCCAGTTGGGATGGAAAGTACGTAGCTTCGATCTATGTCCCACTCGCACACTGATGTTGTGAATCAGGCTGATGCATGGCTCATTACGGCAGGAGAACCCATAAAGCATATGTTGGTTGAGTGGAAAGACCTCTCTAATGAATCAAGCTCAGTACCATCTTCTACATCGCTCTTTTCAATGTTGAACTTTTGGTATAAAGATTCAAGAGACTCCACAACTTGGGACATTGGAGGACGTAGTTGCCTCACAGGCTGTCGTAAGAAAGTCAGACATATTTCATGCAAGAGACAAAATGCCAACATGCAACCATTGAGTAAATTCAATTTCTTAATGAGTTTAGCTTAAAAACAATTATGTGTTAATACCTGTATGCAGAGGGAGATGATATCAGCATAACGAGAAAGAGCCTTGAATGAAAATGTTCGTTCCATACGGGAATCCACCAGCTGTTCCAAACTCGCTTTATAAGGAAGCATGGGTGGAGCCCACTTCACCAGATATTGCTCCTCCATTGGTCTGGCTCTGTGATGAAAGAGAATTGTAAAAGGGTCCATCATTCAATTCAAGGGCGGAAATATTTATAAAACAACATGATAGATGAAAAACGTACTCATCGAAAGGTTTCCTTCCTGTTAATATTTCCAGAAGCAATACCCCAAAGGCAAAAACGTCTCTCTTTCTGCTCCTGCTTCTTGGTTGGCCATGATCTGGTGCAACGTAGCCTATCTCTCCAATATTAAATTCATTAGCCTGCTTCCAACAGTCACCAAAATGATCAGTGAACCTATGCCTGCAATGATCTGTATACTGAAACATTCGCTAATCATTTGTTTTAAATTTGAAACAGAATGTATTCAGTGAAAACTTAAAACATAAAAGCAGCTGTGAGGTGTGAGCATTAGCAAAATGTAACTGTTATCTATCAATGAGTTATGAACTATTGCTCAACGTTAGGAATGAATAATATCAGCTTTTATTAGAACCTTAGCAATGACTAACCGGAATTTCCACTTGATTGATGATCAGTGGTCTCAAAATAGCCAAGCTACAGTCACAAACACGAGGCATCAAAGTTTCATCCAGTAGAACATTGGCAGCCTTCAAGTTGCCGTGGGCCACAGGAGGGCAGAACGCTGAGTGCAAATAGCTGGAAACATTTGCATAAGGTTTAAGAGTTGAGACACGTCATAATGGCCAGAAACTTAGTACCAGAACCCTACTTTCATATTAACGAGTATTAAATTTGGGTGACAACATGGAACTTACTCCAGAGCCTGAGCAACACCGAGAGCAATCCTGAGACGATGGACCCACGACAGAGGTTGGTATGCCTCATTGTGAAGAGCATCGTTTAGAGTGAAATTTCCAACGTAATCGTAAACAAGAAAATGATTTCCGTGCTCCAAACAGTAACCATTGAGTGCTACGATGTTGGGGTGCATCAGTCGGGAAACCGTGTAAATGACATCCAAGAACTTCTCTTCTCTGAAAGACACGCCCGCCATGTTTATCTTCTTCACGGACAAAATCTTCAACGAGGAAGACAGAGAAAAAGATGTTACATTATTTGAAAGCAACAGTTTGAAAGTAAACAGCAGGTAGATGAATTGTTATAAATTCTTGATACATATTTTCGATTCTTATAAATAAAATAAAAGTGAACGTGATAAAAGGAGGATTAGTATTTAAAAGATAGCTTAAGATTGTACTTTGCCATCAAACTTAGCTCTATAAACTGGGGCAAGAGATCCCTCTCCCCGAATGTTGGCTTCACTGAAGCAATTAGTAGCCAACTGAAGCTCCTCTACTGTGTAAATTTTCGTCCTTCTAGTGGATCTGCTTCTTTTGGAGAAACTTCTTGATGGTTCCTCTGTAATGCTGTGGTTCGGGGAAGGCAATCCCACAGGACCCAAAAGGGATGCAGAATTAAGGGAGGGGACTAGTGGGCTCTCATGTAGTGCGGTAGAAGAGACCCCTATCAATCGCCAGAATGGGAAAAAACAAGCATGAATAACGATATAAAAGAATTCACAGAAGTACTAAATGGAATGACATACTAACCCAGAGAAGTATTTATTTAATTTAATTTTATTGCATACAAAAAGTGAATTTTCCAATTGAACAAAATGTTCTTGTACTATTTGTTCTAGATTTTCTCAAGGTCATCTTAGTTAGCAACCGTGGCAAATGGCATATAAAGTGCCTCGCACAGTTAATGTGCATTTCTGTATGAATTACCCATGGTTGCACTGGTCGGATGAGAATGCAATGAGCAATGGTTGCTTTCTGAGCTCTTCGAGTTGGGGTTCTCTACGCGACGTTTATTCAAACGGGTCGCAACAAAGAGTGCCACCCCTGTGGCCATCAGTGTTCCTACACCAATCATAAATGCTATTCCTCCAGGCCCTATATGTTTCTTCTTGTGCTCACTTACTCTGAGAGGAGCCTCATTTACTCTGGGAAGAGCCTCATTTACTCTTGGAGGAGCCTCATTTACTCTGGGAGGAGAATAATTCTTTATGGCATTTGCGTGAGTTGTGGGTGGGCTACTAGTGTTATGCTCAACTGATACAGCATCCAGAGGAAAAGTCCAGGGAGGAGAGTTGTCCGCCACATGGAATTTATTATCTCCAACCCTAATTGAAGGTATAGAGGGTTGTTAGTCAATGTTATGCGTTCATGATTTCATTTGATGCTATAAACTAGAGGTGATCAACACTTGAAACAATTTTCACTAACCATAAATTCAGTATGGATTGAAAATGCTGTGGAAGAATGCCACTAAACAGATTTTCTTGAATGTTCCTGGCAATATAGGCAAATGAGCAAGCAATAAAACTGAAAATATACATCGGGAAAATGTGAATGATAACCCTACAAATCTGTTAGTGGAAGTTCAGCCAAGTAAGCGACTGATCCGGTGAATCTGTTATTCTGCAGGAACCTGCACATAGCACCACTCTACAGATCAAACAAACAGACCCTAATAAATTTTAATTCTGTCTTTGAGTACATGATGATACATAAATCAAGTTTGGAAAAATGAATAACGCATCAGACAGAAGAAACTTACAATCTATCAAGGTTTCTTAAGGAACCAAATGAACACGGTAAATCTCCTGAGAAATTATTGTATGAAAGGTCCCTGAAGAAAGGAAATTATCATACATGACGTTCCATACAAAGAAATTTAATTAAAGAAGATTTTTATCACCACACTTATTTCATTGAGTGAAGTTTACGAGAGTCCAACTCCCTATTTAACAAGTTTCACTCCTATTTAGAGGTCCTAAGTGAATTTCACCTAATAATAGGGTATTGGAAAAATCAAATT
The DNA here is from genome assembly GCA_026544285.1 of Pachyrhizus erosus. Taxonomy (NCBI): domain Eukaryota; kingdom Viridiplantae; phylum Streptophyta; class Magnoliopsida; order Fabales; family Fabaceae; genus Pachyrhizus; species Pachyrhizus erosus. The sequence continues at coordinate 13,937 of JAMLFT010005103.1, read as the reverse complement.
GTTTGCATTTGCTTGTCTCACTTACTCACAACTCAATCAGATCAATTTTCATTATATAATATTATCATAGTGCTTGACTTCGGCTAACCATAGAAAATATTTTAATTTTTAAAAGTAACTGCCTTTCTATGGCGCTTCTCAACTATCATTTGTCTTTATTCAACAAAAGATAGCAATAAAGAGGGCTTGCAATCTACATTTTTTAATTTGTTTTATTTATTTGTGGGCTGAATGATTTACTTTTACTTCTTGTTTTTTGACATGATTTACTTTTACTTCTTGTTTTTGACATGATTTACTTTTACTTAATACTAGATTTTTTGTAGTTATCAGGTACCGTTTGATCCATCACGAATTCTTTCTCACGGATCTTGAAGGCCTCAACTTTCAAATGCCTAAAATTTTGTGCTGGTTGAATTGCTTATTCATTTTATACATATCCAAAAGGCAGGTCAAAAGACCCAGGTGAAAAAGACATACATTTCTTTGAGATTATCTAAACCAGTAAATACATCACCAACGGGTCCATGTAGTAAATTGTGGCTTAAATTCCTGCAAGAGAAGATACAGTGGTGATTGCACAGCCATTAGTAAAGCTCAATCACTATACCATGCTTAAGATAAGAGAAAGTGTGAAGAATAAACTTTAATTAATATTCCGGATAAGCATGTTTCCTTGTACTATGATCTCTATCAAGCTTGATCTGAAATCAACAATAACTTAGCAAATGAACTACCGTTCTGTTCCCTAGAAAAGTTTACTCGTTCACAATTTAGTCCCAGATTTAAATTTTGTGTATGAGAGATTCCGTCCTTAAATCATTCAAACGCGTTTCATGTCACTGATGAGGAGTAACTTAAAACAAGTTTAAATAATTTAAAGACAGAACCAAATACATAATTTACATAAGGGACTAAGTTGCTACGAACAAAATTCCATTTTACTCCTAATGTTACTCACAGACGCCATAGATTTTTACTCCCAATGAGTGTGGGATGTTTTGGTTCAAGTAGTTGTAATAATGCAAGCTCTATTTTTATTTCTGCAATTCAGAATCATTAGAACAACGCCGCTGTATGCAGGCATACTTATCAGCAAGCATAGAATTTAATTTTGCGGGAACAATGAGTAGAAGAAAAGCTAGCTTACATATATGTGAGACTGGGGGGTAAACCGAATGGTATTTCGCCCACTATGTTATTGGAACTGACATCACTACAGAAACCATAACATGGAAATAAATAAATATGAGAACATGACAATAAATTATCCTGATAAGAGCCTAATGCCATACACACTCACAGTTGTTTCAAGTTAGGTAGATTATACAGCAGACTTCCAAGATACCCAGTGAGGTTTAATCCATGAAGTTTTCTGCGTGTAAACAGAGACAAAATAACTAACAGTTATTAGTGACATTAATTATGATCTAAATAGGAAATATAATCAGTGGACTTGGTTCACTACAATTGTATAACTGATGGTCCAGAACAAGCAACTCCTGTCCAAGACTCTCCACAAGGATCGCTACCGTTCCATCCTTTGAGCATTGGCGTGTAGTTAAAGGTCCTGTATAGATCCTGGAGAGCGAACACTGTTTATCCAAAAAAAAATAAAAATACAACAAATATATAATGTGAAAGAGCAGAAAATTAGTCCACTGCGAAAATTGTGTTGACATAGATCTTAGTTTTAGAATAACAAAAATAAAACCTGAATATGCAAATCTAAAAGATGATATCAGAAACCACAAGCATGAAATTAAGTTTTAGAATTCATTATCAAACTTAATTCAGTGACAACGAAAACAAAAAGTCCATAGCATAATCTGTCAATTCTCGTAGCAAGCAAACACATAATATGATAATATGGAACAAATTTTCAACTGTGTTTCCAAGATTAAGAACACATTCTAGGATAATAGAAGAGTGAATAAACAATTATCATATCTGAGTTACCTTCAAGTGGATGAGTAAACGCCAAGCTCTGAGAAATCAAAATTGATGAGAAGACAAAGAAGTTAAGATACACATAGAGGAAAACGCAAGTCATTTTCCTGGTTATTGGAAAACACACACAAACTCAGAAATATCAACAATATATTTTCTTTGCCTTCTTTCTAAGTTCCAAAACATGCACTCAATTTGCTCTTGTGCAAAATTTGGAACAGAGCTGAATGAAAGAGAAGATTTTAAGGGAAAACAAAAGAAAAGGGAAAAAAATCAAGATTGCATCAAGCTGTGACAGTGGAGATTGGTGTCTTCAACTGTTCTTGTACCCCGGGTTAGTTTCTGGGGACCGTTATATTGTTTTGGCGCGATAGTTATTGGGCCTATTAATACCAAAATCCACTAGCCTTTTGTTCCCTCAACTTTATTAGGCCCAATTCGAATGGTTAGCTCTGGACTTCGTGGGGTATATGGGCCCATGTATAAATAATTGAGTTGCTACTCTACGCCAAACCAATTCATAAATGATAATGATCTGAATACGAATTATTGCTGCTCCTATGATATTTATGAAAACCAATTTCTAATAAAGTTGATAACAAAATCATTTATAAGTTAAACAAGTCAAGCTCTTTTATTTGAAATTCCAAGCAATAATTTCATACTAATTATTGGTTCTTTTATTTGAGATACCAAACACAATAATTTCCCACACTAACTGTTGGGTTCTTTGGAAGCATGTACACCAACCAGAAAAATGATAATAAAAATAGATTATTCAAATATTGTTATAGATATTAAATGGGAAGCTTCTAATCCTGAAAGCCAAGCAAAATTCATCCTGGAAGCCAATAACCGAGGTCTATTTGATTTGCTTGATCATTTCTCAGCTTTTCTTTATATTTTCAATGAAACAGAAAATGAAAAAGAAAATATGTTTGAGTATTTTTAAATTTAACTGGCCAACCAACAAAACTCAACGCAATTGGTAGATAACTAAGTCTTTTAATTGTGTTGATGAGGGTTCGATTTTTAGACGCGTGCATGCAAAATGTTAGATTCTTATGTATTCTAAAGATATTTTTTCTTACACTCCAAATATCTCGATCTACACCCCTTTCACCTCTCATTAAAAAAAAAAAAGTTAATAAGATTAATCTAGAATTAAGGCTCTACATTTTAAATTACCTAATTAGAAATATACAATGAGTGTAGGTTGAAACTCTTGAAATGCAAGAAAAAATTGTACTATTCTAAATTGACTTCGAGCTCAATAAGAAACCCATTGAATCCAAACACTTCAACCCAATAAGGTCCCAACACATCACATACTTTGCAAGTTGGGAAAACTTTGATAGGAGCGTGTCATTCTCAATACTATTTGGAAAAGTACCTCATAAGTCATACCCATCTCATTGACACATTATATGTTTGCAGAGAATAAGTATGGGATTCATTGGCAGTAGTATATTGATAGCTGAAATGATCCAATACCATTTAATTCATACCACCTGACGCATATAAATAGCAAAAGCCTTCATATGCGTCATCCTTTATTGTTGTTACACTGTCAAAACTCTAGTTAACTTGAGAGTTAAAGTGCAAATAATCACTATTGTCGCATCATCCACCGTGAGCTACCTCAGCCACCAGAGGATCTTAACACCCAACCTCAACACTGGCTCCCAAACACTCCATCCACCCTAGTTCAATGTAAACAATCTAGGGGAATATCCTTAGTGCACACACTTGCAACGAAAAAAACAAATTGCAAGGTTTTAAAATTCTGAAAACAAAAAGTCATTTAACTTGCCTTCACTAGTCATGATGACATTTTTGAAATTTCCATAACTTTGGTTGCCAGCATCCCCACCCCTTTTATTTCGTTCTATTCTAGGCTCCCTTGTTTTTTCCCCCATTCCCTTTAATGGTCTTCATATTAAATTGAAGGGGATAACATTTTTCAAATTTTCATAATTTTTGTTTCATTTCTTTCTCCTATCTTAATGTAGATTGCGGGGAATAGATGTTAGTGCTTTAATAATGGAACAGGGGCCATGCAGTAGACACTGGTTCGATGTGCCGTCCCTATAGAAGTCTTGACTTCCTGACTGGCGGGATTTTAGGCACATAAAATAGTGATGTAGATGAGGATGAAAGGTTAAATTTGAAAATTCTTTTTTGTTTTTGGTCCACGGATAATTATTATCATTTGGTGCCTCTAGCAGGTTGGCAGCAGAACAAGAGGAAAATTCAGAGTGAGAATGATAGAAAATGTAGAGAACAAGAGCAGTGGAAAAGAAAAATGAAAGTAGAAATATCACTTCCAATAGTTCTAGACGAGTTGTATAGGAAAATTCATTAATAAATAAAGTTAATTTTTTTCTATTATTTAAGAGCTGTGTTTAGTTTTCAGTTAGAGGGCCCAAACATCTATTCAAAAATTAAAACTAAAAAACCTTTAGTTTTAGTTAAAGCTGAATGTAAACTAAGACTTACCTGAATTTTACCTTGAAACTCAGTACGAAATGAAAGAAAAGAATTGATTGTTTTTTGAAAACTCAATTTGCAAAATGAAGTTCAGAGTTAAAAAGTATATTTACAAACTTTAATCTAAACATGCGTTAAATTGTTGTGGCCCTAAATCTGTGCTGGAAAACTGACCTGAATTTAAATTTAAATTTAAATGAACATCTTTTGTGAATAAAAATCCTACCTTTTCTTTCGTTTCAAACTAAATTTCAAGACAATTAAAACAACACTCAGTTTACAAACATATTCAACTGAAAACAAAAGAAGCCTTTTTAGTGTTACTTGGAGCAATGTGTGCCTTGTTATGCAAGTCATTCAACTTAATGATGTGCAAAATATTCTTAGGTGGGCAAATGCGTGCAGTACTTAGTTGACAGATAGTCAAAAGATAATATCAAATAACTTCGAGCAGTGGTAGCAAACAACAAAGAGGCTGTCCTCCCAATAACAAATAATTCCAGAGGTGACAGCAATGACAGAAGACACCATACCTATGCTAAAGACAGTAACAAAACACACTCTCAGGTGACTCACTCGGTGCCTGAAAGCTCCACAAATGAGGCAAGGCTACCCGCCTTGCTTATCAGTTTAAACAAACCAAAACCAACAATAGTTATTAGTCTGGTAAGTAATTTAGTAGGCACAGGTTTGCGCTACACGTTATTACAAACCTGACAAAAAACAAGTGCATTAAAGAGACCAATGAGCAGATTCATATGCCCTGGACTGTTCTAGATCCATATAATGCCTCCTGCCCTGTTGTGACAGATCCAGCTCACTGGGAAGTTGGCTATTCAGAGGCTGTGAAATCTGACCCAGACCTAGATCAGAGACCACCTCGGGTGAACAGTTACCAGAATCAATGCCCTTGAAACACCACGAGGTATTTGGAAGTTGATGGATTGATGCACCATGAGATGATGCACCAAGTTGTGTCATGGGTGTCCCGTTGAAATTTATCATGTTATTCAACCCAAGACCTCGTGCTGTGTTTCTAGAACCCCATGTTTGACTTGACAGAAGAGAGAGAGCACAGCTCGAGTCAGTGACACCAGTGTAACTTTCCCCTGGAGGATGTCCGGGACCAGCAAAGCTTGTCCCGCCTACTGAACCTTGCAAGAAAAGGTCAGATGATGTCTCTGAGTTGCCATGCCAGCTAAGTGTGGAGGTTTGATTTCCAGGAGCTAGCTCAGATGATCTAGAAGTTGGAAGTGAATTTCTCAGACTAAGCTTTGGGTAAGCCAATTCCATGAGAAAGTTGCCACCTCTGCCACTATTATCTGTCAATAAAAGTGCCAGACATTAGAATTTGTCTTATATGTCAAGAATGGCACAGGCTGAAACTATATATGCTTCCCTATGGAAAAATTGAGGCATGAAATTGATGTTTTACTGATAGTTTCTAACCAAAAGCAGATGAAGAAAGTCTGGCATATCGAGAAGTTAAGAGGGAGCTCGGTGGGGGCTTTCTCCGACGCTCATTATGGCCAGCTAGTCGCCGGCGGCAACTTCTTTTCCCTTGATCAAACTCAGGAAGCTGATGAAATCTGTGCAAGGCTATGAAACATGATATTAGCTTTTTACAAATATAAATGATTTCCATTTATGTCAGAGAGATGGAATAGTACAAGCATGCTGCAGACCCAAGTTCCAAGACTGAGGAATGCTAACATGACTATTCTACTGTTTCCTAGCATGACATGTCACGGTGTTGTTGCCACAAATTGGATGAACGGGAAGTATCTCACGTTTTATTAAATGAAGATGCAAATGAGATGAAATTTCTAACATCATTGCAAAAATTACAGAACACAAGTAATATGTATAAACCCAAGAACAAGGGTATTTTTCCATGAGATGTAATAATTCTCACATCTTGCAGTGATGCACATCATGTGAGCATGTTTTGCATTGGATGAGACAGCATATTAGCGGTATAAGATTTTCCTTGAGCCCTGCTTCACAGAAGCAATCCTCAAACATTGCTCAAGTAAAACATCCTGTGGCTCCATGATACGTAAGAGTTCAGCTTTAACATACGAGTAAAGTAAGACCAAAACAATACCAATAATGTTTTTTCTCTTCTTTATGACCAAAAGGGATGGATAGCATTATCTTTACTATTTAGTGCAAGACACCAGAATAATTCAAAAGAGAAGTCATCAAGCTTAAATACAGGGGATAACCCACAATGTATATAGTAGCATCTGAAATGCAGAGCGAGATTGGATACTAAAAATATCCATCTTAAATATCTTGCCATTATCATTTCTCATAACCTGTATTTTATATTAGCATATTCAGAAAAGTATTGTTTTTCCATTTTTCTGATTACTCCCATTAAGGAAAATAACTTGCTCCTTAGCTAGAAAGGCTACATATCAAACGTGTAACTTTTGACTTAGAAAGCCCTTTTCAACTCTGGAAGGACCATGAGCCCAAATAAGACATACACTTGGAACAGCCACCAGAAAGCTATCCCAGATCTCAAAAATAGAAAAAAATGCACATAGGAACCACATTCATTGACTGATAGACCATATTCTCCATATCTTATGGTTGGAAACTTGCCAAATATGATGGCCATGTGTCTCAAAATAAAGCTTATTACACTATTGAATACTATCCTAGAATGCACAGTAGCATCCTCTAGCACTAATGAGTCAAATTGTAATGGATAGTACATGTGACAACTGACAGTCTGACACAGTTAGCACTATAAAACAGAATAAAGATAAATAGTCACATAAGTAAAGCGTGTGGTTAGGATTGCATGATCCAGCAACATCAATTGCACTCAATCTCAATAATGCGTTAACAAGTCAAACTACACAGTATGAAAACTAAAATGTGTCAAGGTGGCAATACATGACTAGTGTCTTCATGCAAGGAAATTATATGAACAATCAGACAATCTATCTGCTTAAGATAGATAAAATGTCACATTCAACAATCAGGACCCGCTTTATGGATGACCAGGCAAGGGCAGGTTGCAACTCAAACACCAATAAGCAGATAACTATCATTATGATAATAACGCAAGCCTTACGTAAGAGCCCTAGGTTGACTCGGATCAACAAGGAATTGCTCTTGTAGTACAAACAACATGCCTTCACACAATAAAACAAGTCGATTCATAACACTAAACTGAAATACCTGGATGTATGTTTACATAGATCACTGACCTTTACAGTTTGCTCATGTTTGGTAATAGATTATATTTGGAAAATAATCGTTATTTCTTTTTCAAAGACTGTAATCTATAAAAAGTAAAAGTTAATAATTATTTCTCCAAAATAGATATAGATAATCCAAACAAAAAACAGTGATAAGAAGATTATAACAGCATATCAATAGTTCCATACACAATTGAGGGCCCCCTACAGAGGCTAGAGGGGGGAACAGCAGAGTAGTGTAGCGTTATTTCAGACTACAAGTTGCAAACCCGCTTCAAGCCTTTTCCGTACAAACGGAGTTATTATTTTTTAATACCAAACACACATGGGGTGCAAGAATCAATTCGCTGAAAAGGAAAACAATATTTCACACGCGTTATCAGACAGCCGTTCAGATAAGCACTTTAAAGCTAAGCTAGGAGGAAAAAGCAACGTACACTGAGCACAATCAGCCAAATCATAACTGAACAAAACATCTCCAGAACAGACACAAAGAATCGCACCAAAACTTGAACAAAAGCAAAACCACGATTAAGGAACTAAACCAACTCCAAACAATTAACAAACCTATAACTGCACCGACAAAACAGGATAACAAGTATCACCTACAAACCTACACCACAGACACCCCAAACCGTAGAATAACGGGCAAAATATTTTAATAAAATAAACAAGACCCTACCCTACTGTATCTTACCTCACCTATTATAGTAAAATATTAATATAGCAGAAGAAGAAGAGAGAAAGAATTTTGCTTCAGGTAATAATGATGATAATAATAATAATAATAAAAGAAGGGTTGACCTGCTACACTGTTGGCAAAACCTTTGTTGAAGTCCAGCAACAATGACTGTAGGGGATTTAGAGTGCATGCCACAGACCTTGTGCCTAGAATAGTAAGCTTTTGCATCACTCAGATCTACTTTGCACCCTTCAACTTGACACCTAGGAGGTTGAGCTGGTTGAACAGACCCACCTCTTCCTTTCCTTGAAGAAGAGGAAGAGGAAGTAGCAGAAGCAGCAGAAGTAAGAGAGGTCGCTGGAGTAGCAAGACCCACATCCTCAAAATAGATTTTTTGGCCGAATTTCAAACCGTTGAGGGATTCAGAAGAAGAGAGTTTGGTGGCAGCAGCGTCTGAACCCATTGGTGGTGCGATGAGATGTGGTGGCAGGCTAGAGCGTATTGTTATTGTTATTATTATTATTCATTGTTATAAGAGCAAGAGAAGTGAGAGAGAGAGATTCTTGTGAATGTGAATGTGGTTGAACTCAAAGGAGTGGTAGTGGGAGAGTAAAGTGGAAGACAAAAGAGGAGGTGGAAGGGTAGGGAAAAGGAGAGAGTTGACGCTGGGCCATAGTGGCAGTGGCCAGTGCAGCGTGTGGTACGCTGAGAAGAGAGAAGGAGTGTGTGTAGTCAGAGAACCAAACACACCCTTGTCTGTCCAAAACCAAAAATAATGGAGGTAAAGCGCCAACTACGAGAGACAGATTGTACCCTCTTTTGTTTTCTCCTTTTTCTTCTCAATTTTTCATTGTTGAGTGAGCGAGTGACTACTACCTACGCATCCAACGTTTCAAGTTTCAAGTTTCAAGTTTTAAGTTTTAGACGTAGGCTAGAGTGGAAAAGTCTTCCAGCTCTCCCACGGTGCCAAAACAATACTCACCGTTAGATATATCAAATGGATGAGATTCTTATACCTAAACCGATTGAAGAGGTAATATTAATTTTTGTTTTATAAAAAATATTAATTTTTGACCGTTGCTCTTCGTCATGGCCCTGGCTCTCTTCCTGTTCCTCACTCTCAACTATAAAAATCGCTCCTTCTCTCACTGCCTCGAGGTTTCACTTTCTCCTTTTCCTTTTAGTTTCCTTGTTTAGACTCGCTGATATAAAAAAATTTATTTTTCAGCAACTAATAATAAATAATTTCTCACTGCTTTTTTTTTTTTTAAATCAGGGGCAGATTATTTTCAGCACTGTGTATATTAAACCTTAAGACACTTGGTATCGTGCAGAAGCATTTAGATGATAACCAACCTCTGGATCATACTTAAGGCACTCCTTCAACTATGTATATGATATAACAAACTCAGGTTTTATAAGAATTGAAGATGCTTGGGAGTAGATGGGTTGTTTGTAACAGCAAGATAATTATTATTTTTTTATTATTTTAAAAAAAAATTAATATTATCTCTTCAACCGAATTGATATATCGGACGGTCAGCATTCCTATCGCACCGTGGGAGGCTTTCCTACGCTAGCTACCGTTTAAGTTTTAACTATTCCCGACCCTAACAAATGTAACTGTCGTTTTGTGCAACTTTTTCTGTCCCTGTCCCACACTTGCTAGCTGGTGGGTGCTACATACGAAAGAGATGTATCTATGGACCCAAATTTTACAACAAAAAACACATCTTTCTTTCTCTTCCTAAAATTGAAACATACCAATATATATTAATTTCAGAATAAAAAATAAAAAAATCTTCACCTTGCAGTTCATAGCTCTTCCTCGCTACACCAGTGTGTTTGTTAGAGGATTTATTGCGTTTTCCTCGTGGACGAGTCTTTCGCTTTGGCTCATCTTATTTACAACTGGTCAATTTATGATAATTTAACATTTTTTTACACTCATTTCACACGTTTTTCTATAATTAAATGTTATTGAAAATAACCTTTGCTGTTATTGAATGTTATCTCACCTTGTTATAAAATTGTGTACAAGTCAGTATTAATAGGTTGCTTAAGTAAGGGTAAAGCACCTTACAGAAAATTACGAAACACTTATTTTTCAAAATAGTACTCCTATTTCCGAGAAAATAGATTCCTTGCAATTACAAACTACCCTTTATTTATTAATAATAAAATACTACTTAACACGTGTTACTTTTGTTTCTTTATATTACGTGTCATTTGTAAGGAAATTTTTTTATTTCTAATTACTTTTTGTTTTAACTTGTTAAATTAACATTAATTAATATATTTTTAAAAAAATAATAATACATAATTATCAAAATAATAAATAAGAGAAAAACGCATATTGGAAAATTATCAATTTAAACTTCTTTTTTTAATTAATATTTTAAAAGATAAGAAAAAAAAAACATTTACATTTATTTACATCCCACATAAGGAGCTCCTGTGGTTTAGTAGTTCCATAATAATTTTCAGACTTTAAAGTTTACTTATTTTTTGTCAGCTTCTGCAATCACCTTGCCATACTGGTCATTGACTTGGAAATTTATTAGTCGCGTCTTTATTGGTGTTGAGTATTTCTCGAAAGTTCCAAAGCTCATGGGCACGTTTAGTTCAGTTGATTATTTAACACCTCTAGTTTAATTGATTGAATAATCTATGAGATTATAATTTTTTTTATGGTTGGTTTGATTGTGATAAAAGTGAAAAAAAAATGAGGATATTTAATTGAGATGAAAAAAGGTTGATAATTTTGAAAAATTAATGAGACCCACAAGGTACATAACATTTTCCATACTTAATTTGGGATGAAATAAGTTAAAGACGCAATTTTCAAGAATTACAACATTTTTGTCAAAATCGTGTGATATATATATATATATAACAGACAATATTACTAATACAAATAATAATAAAAATAAAAATATATTTTATTTAATATTAAATTATAGCCTTTTCTTTTTTTATACTTACTACATTATTCAAATTTTTTTATTTTTATTTTCTTTCATTTCAACTAAATAATCTTACTTTTTATTTTTTTACTATATTTTACTTTTTTTATTTTCTTGTACTTTCATTGATTTTCTTTTTCTTGTAACCAAATATAAATTTAATGCCTGGGTCCAATTCCTAGGAGAAAAAGAAAACTCATGCAAACTTTTAGTTGTTAATCTACAAATTTCTCATTTTACACACACGAGTGTGTGTATAAAAACAAATTAATTAAAAAAATATTTTATGTAAAAATAAGATAAATAAATATTAATCATTGAATTTTATTATAAATATTTAAAATTAAAATATAAGTCATTAATTTTTAAATGATCTTGTAATTGGAGTAATAGGAGGGAGAAATCATAAATTTTGTTTTGGTTATAATTCTATGAAAAATTAATTTTAGAAAATAATGTTATAATCATAATAAAGGGTATTTTTCTTTGGAGGGAATGGTGTATTAATTAAGAAACTTTTACTTATTATTTAATTTAATTGGAAATAAATTAAAGGAAAAGGAGAAGTTTTAAAAAGCCTTTAGTTACAAGTTTAGGAAAAAAAAAATGCCTTTGTTTCCATTTTTTCCCTCTTCTTCTCAATTCAAAAAAAAAAAAAAAAAGTTACAAAACCAGTTCAGTTTAACTGAGCTTCAATTCATCTTTAAAGTTCTTTCTCATTTGTGCATTAGATTTGAAAACCTCTTTTCAGCGTGGTTTAAACGTGTCTCAAAGTACACACCGAGTTATATTAATCAACTTATCACCATTTTATTGTTATTTTCTATAATTTTATAGAAAAATATTAATAACATTTTCTTTCTAACACATTTTATAATTAATTAAAATTTATTAAAAATTATCAATTTTATTAGATGATACTCCTTATTTAATAATTTTTTATGTTGAAATAAGACTTATTAAAATTATTAATTTTTAATAAATTTTAATTAATTATATTAAAAAAAAGTATGTTACCATCCTTCAATGTTATATATAATTTTATTTTCATTTATATAAATATTAAATTATAAATATATTATTTTAATTATTTATATAATTTTTGTTAAAATTAAATAATTATAATATAAAATCAATATTTTTATATTTTTATATCTTTTTTATAAAACTTGTTATTTGATATGAAACTAATATATTTTTATATTTTGGACAATATATATTATGTCAAATATGATATATGTTAGTTAAATATTAAATAATTTCGTATTAATATAATTTTCATAAATATAATCTATATAATAAGAACTTTCAATTCTATGTTAAATTTTAAAATAAAATTGTTCAATAAAAAATTACGATTGAATTTTATAACCATATAAACTGATCTTTCTTATGTGTAGGTACTTATGCTCTTTTAAATAAAAATTTGTTTTTCATAAATATTTAAAAATCTAATTTATGTACTTGGAAATTTTTTTTTAGGTTTGAGTTTCTAATATTTTTAAACTGAATTGTTTTAATATCTACCGTACAATCAGTGACTTTTAAAAAGTGTTAAGTTGACTAGCATTTCTCACCTATATGTTAATCATAACTGTTTTAGTTCTTATGAATATCTTATTATTTAGTTTCAGCTCTTATAAATATTTTTGTTTGATTTAGATCTCTTTGAAAAGTGAATTATTTGGTCTCTTAAGTGACTTTGTTAATTCTCCTAAATAAAAAAACAGTGACCTTGTTAATAGTAGGTTGGCTAATTATAATCTATGTCATCATTATCTCATGTACCCTTATCACTGTCACGTCAATGTGTCGTTGCGAGTAGGAAGAAAATTAATGAAAAGGAACTTTTTTTTTATTATGAATGAAAAGGAACATATGCATATAGATAAAGATATTTAATTTAATTATAAATATATAATAAAATATTTACTATATACTATTAATTTAAATAAAATTAAACTTATTTTTTAAGTAAAAATTTGGATTTGAATTAAAAAAATCAGTTAAAGAGGCAGATTTCATTAAATTTAATAAATTAAATTTTTTAATAAATATCAATCATTAATAAAATTGATAAATACTTTAAATTAATATTATAATAATAAAATAATATTTAATTGTTTTATAAAATAAAGTAGAATAAATTCTACTAATATGTCTTGATGTGATTAATATTAAACTCAAATTCTTTAATTAAAATCTCATTTGAATACGTTGTAATTGTGAATAATAATAAAAAACAAAACTCATCTCTCGTCTCTGTATGTTTAACTAAATTAAATAAAAAATATTTTACCTTATTTTCTTTTCTTTTCTCGTTAAAATATTTTTTCTCATTAAATTTTTTTTCGTTTCTCTTCTATTCTTCAGATAAAGAAAAGTAGAAACCGATAAGGAAGAGCGAAAGAGGGAACAAAAATAAGAGAAGAGTACGGCAGAGATGAAATCCGTACAACTTCTGAAATGTCTCTCACCACCTTAATCATTTTGATTCTACTATAATGAAATGCACAGTTAAAAAAATAATCATAATAATTAATTATTATTATATTTTTAACTATTTTAACAATTTTATTATACATGAATTATTTTTATAACACATAAAAATATATTTTTTAATAATAATTT
>JAMLFT010005102.1:0-18174 GCA_026544285.1 Pachyrhizus erosus | reverse complement strand
GAATAAAAAATTTAATTTTTCTTGTTATCTTTTATTTATGTAAATGAAATAAAATATGTAATCAACTAACTGAATGAAGAATTATATAAATACTTTCGATGTATTTTTAATTATTTTTTATTATCAATTAAAATTTATAAGAGATTCAATGATAAAATTGTTTGATATTTATTTTAAATAATTAAGAAAAACTTCTAAACTTGTGTAGGAAAAAAATAAGAACAACTTCTTTGTAGTTATACATATGAGAAATAAAATCTCAAAAAAAAACATGAGTTCACAACTTAACTTTTTGTAGTTAGACTAAAAATACTTATTCAAAGTAAAATTGATTTTCATATCTTTGACAGAGAAAAAGTTAATTCAAGTTATTTAAAATAAATATTAAATAATTTTATCAATTTAATATAACAATAAATATTTTAAAAGTTTTATTTGTAAAGTATAAGTCATTTTTTACTTTTTTAACTAAAATATTTTGTGAAGTTATGTTTTTGAATATTTATAAGTTGAGAAATTTTTTAATTTATTTAAAATTTAAAATTCATTAAAGGAATAAAATTCTAATAAAAAAATATATGTATTTTCTTAACAAAATTTATTTTACAAATATGAATTACATATTTTACAGTTATTTACATTAGCAATAATTTGTTTAATATGTAGTCATAAAACATTTATTAAAATGAATCTTTATATAAAAAAATATGAGACGTAAGTTACCTTATGTTTTGCATTAAAAAAAACTACATTATATTTGGAGTAAGATTAAGAGTTAAATATAATAAAGATCTTAATTAAGGACATTTATTATATCATATCTTCAATAGAAAAAATCAAATTAAATTTAATAAATGATGAATATTTTTTTATATATTTTATCACTTGTCAATGTTTTATTGATTGTGTCCATCCAAGAACTATATCTTAAACATTTTCATAATAAACAAATCAAATTAAACCAAATAAATAAAAATAAGAACAAAAAAAGTAATTTAGCCAATCAATTGTTTCAGCTACCATAAGTAAGTTGAAGATAATCTATTACATTGTTATGATACTTAGAAATTACAAATTACTCATAGATTACTTCGTCCAAATGATAAACATAAAAGAGATTATTAGTTTCAAAACTAATTCTCACAAATAATAAAATATGAAAACTCATTTTTAACGAAAAGTTACGTCAAAGTTATCATGAATAATTAACGAAAAGATTTAACTACCCAAACTTGAAACTCGAAGGACTCTATGTTTAATCAAATAACACATAACGAATTAAACGTAAACTAATCAAAATAAGCAAGTGGAAGTTTTGAGAGATAACATCGTCCACAACTTCCATCTTCTACGCTGACATCTATGGTATGGGAAACACTACAATGATTGAAGAGGTTTAGAAGCATAAGGAGCACAATTCTAAGGTGTTTTCAAATAAATTGGCTGGTGAGTGTTTCAAGAAAATACAAAAAGTGTGGAAAGTTGTAAGCAATGACCAAGTCCAATCTTCATAATTTAACTTAACGTCATTCTCAATCGCTAGTGAGGCATTTCGCTTCCGGTTAACGTGTGGTCCCTAGTAGAAATATTAACTTCACATATTTTAGAACGAACTTTGAACCGATTTCAAATGGACACGAAGGAAGAGTTGACTTACGAGTTTTAATTTAATTTAGAATTTGATTAAATGGACATAATGCTAGTAACCATAGCAAACCTGAAGAAACACAATGGAGAGCCAAAAGGTGCTCATGCTAATGATGTACACTACTGTTTTTTGTTTCATGATCACTTTCTCTAATCAAGATACAGTTACTATTACTCCAAATCAGTCCCTACAATATCATGAGACCCTTGTTTCTACAGAAGGAACCTTTAAAGCAGGATTTTTCAACTTTGGAAACTCAATAAATCAATATTTTGGTATATGGTACAAGAGCATATCACCTAGGACTATTGCCTGGGTTGCCAACAGGAATGTCCCAGCACAAAACTCAACAGCAGAGCTGAAACTTACTGATCAGGGAAATCTTGTTATTCTTGATGGCTCCAGAGGCATAATCTGGTCCTCCAACTCATCAAGAATTGCAGTGAAACCTGTTGTGCAGCTTCTAGATTCTGGAAACCTTGTTGTGAAAGATGTAGAGGGAAATGAGAACCTCTTGTGGCAAAGCTTTGATTATCCTGGTGACACATTCCTGGCTGGAATGAAACTGAAAAGCAATTTAGTTACTGGTCCATATCAGTATCTCACATCCTGGAGAGACTCTGAAGATCCAGCTGAAGGTGAGTTTTCCTATTGGATCGATACACGTGGCTTTCCTCAACTAGTTACTACAAAAGGAGCAACAGTTTTGTACAGCGCAGGGCCGTGGAATGGCTATCTTTTCAGTGGAGTTTCTTCGCAAAGAATGCATACATTCTTGAATTTCTCTTTAGAGTTAACTGACAAAGAAGTTTCTTATAGATATGAAATATTTAACATTTCAACACTTACTAGAACAATGCTCAAGCTCAATCCAACGGGAGTTGCAGAGCGTTTTCAATGGTCATCTCAAACACAAAGTTGGACTATTGTAAACGTTCAGCCTACAGAGCAGTGTGAATATTATGCATTTTGTGGTGTCAATTCTAACTGCAATATTAATGTTTCTCCAATATGTGAATGCCTGCAAGGTTTCATACCAAAATTTCAAGCAAAGTGGGACTCACATGAATGGTATGGTGTGTCAGAAGAACAAAATTAGATTGTCATAATAATGGAGATGGGTTTCTGCAGTATGCAGGAATCAAGTTGCCCTACACGTCTTCTTCGTGGTATAACAAGAGCTTGAGCCTTAAGGAATGTGAGACATTATGTTTGAGAAACTGTCTTGTACTGCATATGCAAATTTATATGTCATAGGTGGTGGAAGTGGCTTCCTGCTTTGGTTTGATAACATAGTGGACATGAGAACTCACACAGACCAAGGACAAGAAATTTATATTCGACTGCCATTTTCTGAACTCGGTATTTTCTTGTCTAATTCCATCTTTTGCCTTTTTAAGATAGATATATCAGAAATATATTATATGTTATGCAGGGTAGAAAACAAAAGAATGAAGTATACGTGCTATTCCATTTCATCCAAACCCTTTCTTTCTCTTCCCCAAACTTGTAGTACGAGATGGAATCTTTTATTTCTTGCTTTTGTTTTTGGTACATTTCATTTCACACTGTTATAAAATATCTAATCAACGGAAAGATAACTTCATTCCAGTCCATCGATTTGTAAATTTTATTCAACAATTGACTATAGATATGATAAATTCCGGTCTTGTTGAATTTACAACAATATAAGATTTTGCTTTTACCATCAAGTATACCATAGCCAAAAGCCACTTATGAGAAGTTAGAACAATCGATTACAAATCAGCTTGCATGTTGAAGTTGTTCTGTATAACATGCCTTTTTCCTTTTCCACTTTTCCCTGAATTGCAAGCTTCTAACTACTTGTTGATTGACATTAATTTCAATCCTCAGATCACATAAAGAATAAGAGGAACTTGATTCAAAAGAAGCTTGCAGGGATTCTAGCAGGACTTGTTGCATTCGTTATAGGACTAACAATTCTCGTGTGTGCCACTTCAACATTTATAAAAAGGATGAAACTACCCAAGCCAGGTGATATATTTTTAAGTTTAACTATTATTGATATACTCCAATAGTCCACCATTACGATGAAAACAAAATTATATTAAAATGAAAAGAAGTATTCTTCAATTATGAAGTTTTTCCGGTTCATCTGTGTCCCTTTATCTAGTTAACATTATAACCACTAATATAATGAGAATATAAGCAGTTCTTGTTTTATAACATTAGGAATTGTAAAAGAAGTAATTCGCTGGAAGCACATGAAGGAGAAGGAAGACCATAACTTACTAACAATATTTGATTTTTCAACCATCGATATTGCCACAAATCACTTTTCAAGCAGGAACAAGTTAGGAGAAGGTGGCTTTGGACCGGCATACAAGGTAGTCAAATTAATTCATCTAGACCTTGGTTACAATGTTATTCACATCCTTTGTCAAGTATCAAAATTTTGAAAATCTTTGCTAGGGCATATTGGTGGATGGGCAAGAGATTGCAGTCAAGAGGCTTTCTAAAACTTCAAGACAAGGAACTGAGGAGTTCAAAAATGAAGTAAAGTTGATGGCAACACTTCAGCACCGTAATCTTGTAAAACTTCTTGGTTGTTCTATTGAAAAAGATGAAAAGTTGTTGATCTACGAATTCATGCCCAACAGAAGCTTGGATTACTTTATTTTTGGTTTGACTCTTCACACCCATCAAATTTGATGCTTTAATTTTTCTCTTGCCATCATGTTTCCATGCTAACATCAAAAGAAAATGAAATTTCTTAGATACAATGCAAAGAATATTACTAGATTGGACCGGGCGCTTGGAAATTATTGAGGGAATTGCTCGAGGACTATTGTATCTTCATCGAGATTCTACACTAAGAATCATACATAGAGATCTCAAAACAAGCAACATGCTTCTTGATAACAATATGATTCCAAAGATATCAGATTTTGGGTTAGCAAGAACGTTTGGAGGGGATCAAGATGAGACAAATACAAATAGAGTGATGGGAATGCAGTAAGAAAACTTATTTTTGTTTTACCATGCTACAACTTCATTTAATGTCTCTTTTTCTAACCTTAATATTGTTTTGCAGTGGCTATATGTCTCCAGAATATGCAGTGCATGGGTCTTTCTCAACCAAATCTGATGTTTTTAGTTTTGGTGTCATTGTACTTGAGATAATTAGTGGGAGGAAGAATCGTGGATTTCATGACCCTCACCATCATCATCTTAACCTTCTAGGCCATGTATGCATGAAGAGGATATATTTCTCTAGCTACCTTAGTTTTCTTATCATTTGTTTGTCTCATTAAATCCTTAAGTAACTAAGCCCCCCACCCGAAAAAAAAATCCACCTAAGATTTTAGACACAAGCTTGAAAAGTTAGTTTTAATCAATATTTCATTCTTATTACCACTTTTCAGTTCTATTTTATTCTCCTCCAAATCTTTGAACATCCCATATTCCATTTTTAAAGGAAGCTCCCCTGCTCCGTCTATTTGATGTAGTACTTAGGCTACTATTCTACAACGATGCATCAATTGAAATTTTGTGTAGGGAATGAACTCACTCTTGCTATGCCTTTCATGTCATTTTAGGAGTGGAGACTGTGGATTGAAGAAAGGCCACTAGAGTTAATAGATTACATATTAGATGATGGCACAGCCATATCTTCAGAAATATTACGGTGTATTCATGTGGGCCTTCTGTGTGTACAACAGAATTCAGAAAATACGCCTAACATGTCGTCTGTGGTTCTAATGCTAAATGGTGAAAAGTTACTCCCAAAACCAAGCCAACCTGGATTCTACACAGGACAACATAATACAATTGACACGGTATCTTCAAAGCAATATGAAAGGTGTTCAGTAAATGAAGTTTCAATCTCATTGTTAGAGGCGCGATAAAATATCATTGTTCAAGTGGTGACACATGAATGAAACACTGTAATCATATGCTAAAACTTAAGTATAGGTTATGTGTATTTTAAATTTTGTTTATGAAGTTTTAAATATAAATACCTTTGTAAACACTACGAGTCTGGACACTTTCCTGCATTGAACTGGGACATCATCCTCTCTCCCCTAAACTTTTCTATACCAATAAAAAAGAAAATATTAGTAAAAGAATGTTTACAGTGTCCGCAAGGGTTTTTTTATGGGAACATTACAATAATCTTACAACAGATTTTACTCACATGTTCATTCTGACCTTGTGGAAAGTACACCATACTACTTGCAACTGCGGGCAAAGAAGCAAAGGGACCAGAAGTTGAATGCCAATGTTCTGAATCTAGAATGCACTTTTTTGCTTTGCAAAATCCATCACAATGTTTCGAAGGGCAAATTGATTAAGGCGTACTCTTGGCAAATTCAATATCTTAAAACCATAATGCAAATCCCAAAAGATGTGGTTGTTTGGAAAATGAAACCACCGTATTACTTTTTTATCTCTAAGATCCTTGTGGTATAATTATGTCAGTTTGAAGTTTCAATATATCAGATATTAAAGCATACATCATGAATGATCGAAAAAAGTTCTATATTTCTAATAGAGAAACTTTTAGAAACACTTCTGATCTGTATCCAAACGGACTCTTAACAAATATATGCTTAATTACCCTTTGTTGCTTATTTGAAAACATATAGACGGCTGCAACAGGAAGGAAAATCTGAATCGTATAATGCTAATTTTTATTGCATTGCAGAATGTGAACTTATACACCAATAAGATAGTAATCAGGGAATCAAAATCACATAAAATCTGCTATTAATTACCATAACAGATGCCTAAAAAAACGAAAATCAAATTCTGATTCTAACAATCATTTGACTCTTTATTTCCTAAAAATTAAGAAAATTAAAATCTGATTTCCAGCTTTATGATCAAACCCTATGTATGAAAGAAATCTCCATTGAATGAATTGACTCCACCATGTTGTAAATATTTTTGCCTGGAATATGATTGTCTTTTGTCTAGTTTCTAAATAAAGAATATAAGAAATTATTGGGAAAAAAAAAAAAAAGCAAGTCAATACCAGTAACCTCCTATCAATTGATAATTATTCAGTCTAGTCCACGGCTACTGTTAGGCTACAAAAGCTTTGAATTCTTAGAAACTTGAGTTTCACTTGTAAGTTGTAAGTGTAGGTCAGAGTACAATACAAGAGTGATTAAAAAACAGTGTAAACAATCATACTAGAAGAGAACAATAGTTCCTTAAAAGGGTGGCAGGTGATTTAATCTTGACTAAGCCCACATCCATCCTTGAAGTTATAAACGTCTAAGACTTTAAAAGCTTTACTTTATAAAATCCTCAATTTAATCCAGTTTGCAAAACCATTTTCATATTAGGTTTTTAGCCAAATAACATTGAATTTTCTGAAATTTCTCGCTTTATATATTTCTCTACCTGTTTGAAACACATTACTCTAATTATCACAAAAGGCGTGATCAATTAATAAGAATTGTTTTAAGTTAACCAGAAATTCTTAATCCTAGTCCCAAAGTATTAAAAAGACAGAAGTATTCAGTAAAATTTTCGAAAATAAATTATACAATGGTTTGATGGTGTGAGTGTATCCTAGTTTTTTTATATAAAACAATAGTGAAAGTTGAGTAAAAAAGAATAAAATAAATAATTATTTTATAAAAGGATTAATTGCAATACAGCACTTTTTATCCTCCTAGTTTAGTATGGGTGTAATTTTAATAATATTATAATAGTCCCTAAACTTATAAAAATATTAAATATTTTTTAAATTATTATTATTATTATTTTAATCTCTAATATATATAACTTATTGTCATTATAGTTACTAAATTTTATTTACTGTCATTATAGTTTATATTAAAGTTAACAGCAAGACTAACGTTACAGATTTCAATTTCAAGAATTTCTTTGACAATTTTCTGATTCCTAAAATTATTACAAAAATGGCAATGCTTCGCAATTTTAGAAGGGTTATCTCGAAAAAGTATGGTATAAAAAATAGAAGACGAAAAAGTTTATATATATATATATATATAAACCTTCTCATTTAAGTTTGAAAGCATGTGTGCATCTAATATTTGATTTTTTCACAGCCTTGCATTTCAATTGGAGCTTATATGAAAGTCAAGACTACGGTTCCATATCAAGACAACCTGTCAGTTGTAATAGTAGCTATATATATCACCAAGTATAGTGGCCCCAAGGGCGTGGCTAAGAGCTTGCTAACTGCCTTGTTCTTGTCCCTATTTTCATTCATGTCACAACTTGCACTGACACTTTCTTATCCGAAAAATGAATTCTCTCATGTTGAATTTTCACATTACTGACCAACATGGTGTAGTATAGTTGATAAATAATCTTCTTCTTTAAACATCTAATCTCTAGTTTGTGAGTATGGAAAAGTCAACATGGGAGAATTTATTCCCTTGTTATTGGGACGTCGGTCCAAAAATGCAGCGATCATGTTAGTTTAAAGACTTTTCAATTGTACACAGCAAGGACTTGTCCTAGACTTGGACTCATTCCTTCCTTCAAATGAATTTTCTTAAATGAACATGGAGGCCTGTAACCATCACAAACCATCATAAACACAATGTTAATAATGGTGTGCTTTTTCTTCTTCTGCCTGATTTCCTTGTTGTCTATACAAGGCACCCTTACTATTACACCAAATGAGTCAATCCAAGGCAATAGGACCCTTGTTTCTTCTGCTGGAACTTTTGAAGCAGGATTCTTCAACTTTGGAAATTCACAAGGCCAATACTTTGGTATATGGTATAAGAACATATCACCAAAAACTATTGTGTGGGTTGCCAACAGAGATGTCCCAGTGGAAAGCTCGACAGCATTTCTCACACTAACAGATCAAGGAGATCCTGTTATTCTTGATAGCTCAAGGAATACTGTGTGGTTCTCTAATTCATCAAGAAAAGCTGAGAAACCAGTTATGCAGCTTCTAGACTCAGGAAACCTTGTTGTGAAAGATGGAAACAGCAGAGAGAATTTTTTGTGGGAAAGTTTTGATTACCCTGGGGACACTTTCCTTGCAGGAATGAAACTTAGGACAAACTTGGTTACTGGTCCTTATAGGTCTCTCACATCTTGGAAAACCGCGGAAGATCCTGGTTCTGGTGAGTTTTCATATCACATAGATGCTCGTGGCTTTCCTCAACTGGTTACTACAAAGGGAGAAGCTTTTATTAGCAGAGGAGGGTCATGGAATGGCTTTGTTTTCAGTGGAATTTCGGCACGAAGAATGATTAGACTAGTAAATTTTTCTTTAGTGCTCAATGACAAGGAAGTCATTTACCAATATGAAACCCTGAATGCTGCAACTATTACTTTGTTAGTGATCAATGCATTAGGCTTTGTGCAACGTTTGTTATGGTCGGATCGGACCCAGAGTTGGGAGATTTTATCTACTCGTCCCATGGATCAGTGTGAATATTATGCCCTTTGTGATATCAATTCTCTGTGTAATGTTACTAACTCTCCAAAATTATGTACATGCTTGGAAGGTTTTGTACCCAAATTTCATGAAAAGTGGAGTTCATTGGATTGGTCTGGTGGGTGTGTTAGAAGAAAAAACTTGAGTTGTGATGGTGATGGATTTCAAAGGTACACGGGAATGAAATTGCCAGACACCACTTCTTCTTGGTATGACAATAGTTTGAGCCTTGAGAAATGTAAGAAATTGTGTTTGGAAAACTGCTCTTGTACAGCATATGCAAATATAGATGCCAATGGGAAAGGGTGCCTGCTTTGGTTTGATAACATTGTGGACTTGACAAGACACACAGACCAAGGACAAGATATTTACATAAGACTTGAAGCATCAGAGTTAGGTATTTTCATTTCCTATATTATCATCTTTTGGATCTCAGTCAAGCATAACAGAAAGAAATATATAAAATTCGTTTAGTTGATACAATTAAAATCCACATTCTATGATGGTTACTTGAAGGCAGGTTTTGGGGTGTAGAATTTATGAATGATATTCAATTACTTGTAGAAAGCAAAACAAGAAAAGAGAAGGGAAGTTTTGTGGTAACCATAATTGCTGAAATTGTGACAATAGAAAACATTTTGTCCTTTTCTAGCTTTCTTTTTCCTTTTATACAGCGATGCTAGTTAGTGAAACATTTTGTCACAATCAGTTTCCAAATTAAAGTGTGATCTAAGATTTTCTTTTTTATCCTTTTTGTTGCTTTCTTTTTCTTTTTATCCTTAACTGCAATCTTCATGCAGCTTGTTTGATGACATAGAATGCTTTATTATTCCTCAGGTCATACAGGGAATAACCAGAGTTTTGATAACAAGAAGCTTGCAGGGATACTACTAGGCATTCTTGCATTTGTCATGGTACTTGGATTGGCCACACTCACATATATGAAGAGGAAGAAGCTCGCAAAGAGAGGTGGGTTTATGAAAAAGTAGAATTTGACTCTTTATGATATACTCCAATATTAGAATGTAATTTAACTTTTAGATTGAAGAGAAGTGTTTAATTCTGAAGTCTCATTCATGATATCCTTTACTTTGTTTACTATATCAAATTGTGAATTATACCAAATTGGTATCTCCTACCATTATTTCAGAGATACTAAAAATATTTCACTGGAAGTACAAAAGGGAGAAGGAAGACGTGGAGTTATCAACAATATTTGATTTTTCAACTATCTCTAATGCTACTAATCACTTTTCACTCAGTAACAAGTTAGGAGAAGGTGGTTTTGGACCAGTATACAAGGTAGTTAAATTTTACATCAAATAAGCTTTGGTTAATAGGATAAATCATCTGCTTCACCAAATTTTCAAATTTTTCAAAATTATTGCCAGGGTGTATTGCAAGATGGGCAAGAAATTGCAGTCAAGAGGCTTGCAAAAACTTCTGAACAAGGAGCAGAGCAGTTCAAAAATGAAGTCATGTTGATGGCAAAACTTCAGCACCGCAATCTTGTAAAACTTCTTGGCTGTTCTATTCACCAAACAGAAAGGCTCTTAATCTATGAATACATGCCAAACAGAAGCTTGGATTACTTTATTTTTGGTTTGAAATTTCATACTATGCAAATTATGGCTTTTCATTTTACTCTTGCTATTATGTAGTTACACTAACTTAAAAAGTGAAATTTGTTAGATTCAACTCAAAGTAAACAACTAGATCTTACAAAACGTATTCAAATTGTTGATGGTATTGCTCGAGGACTACTCTATCTTCATCAAGACTCTAGATTAAGAATCATCCACAGAGATCTCAAAGCTAGCAACATTCTTCTAGATAATGATATGAATCCAAAGATATCAGATTTTGGTTTGGCTAGAACCTTTGGAGGAGATCAAGTTGAGGCCAATACAAATAGAGTGATGGGAACCTAGTAAGTACTTAACAAGTCACGTATTTTGATTATGTTGCAACCCCTTTTGACATCCAAATTTTATTTCATGGTTGTGATGCAGTGGTTATATGCCTCCTGAATATGCACTGCATGGACAATTTTCAATCAAATCTGATGTATTTAGCTTTGGTGTAATTGTACTGGAGATAATTAGTGGGAGAAAGAATCGGAATTTCCAAGACTCTAAGCATCATCTTAATCTTCTTAGTCATGTAAGTTTTTAAAGTCTATTTACTTTGTAGGTTTTAGAAAATAAAAATGTTTTGAAACAAAACAGAAAAACAGCAAAGGAATTCTGCAGCAGAGGAATGAAATTGCTTAACTACCCTATTCAAATCTGAAACATTACAATTTAAAGAAAGAAAAAAAAATTTCCACTAACAACATGACCCTAGAATAAGGCCATAATCAGAAAAAAAAAACTAACTACTTCCTAAAGAATAGGACAATAATTTAACAAACAAAACAACAAACAAAAAAATAATAAATAACTGCATATAAGCATATTCAGCCCTAAAGCAACTTCTAACACTCCTCCTTGCTTTAGGCATTGCAAACACCAACTTTCTGCCTTAGAAACTTGAATTTGTTTACTGGAAGTGGTTTGGTAAAGAGATCTCCCAATTGATCTTCAGATTTGCAATGAATTAGAGTTACAACTCCA
The DNA here is from genome assembly GCA_026544285.1 of Pachyrhizus erosus. Classification (NCBI taxonomy): domain Eukaryota; kingdom Viridiplantae; phylum Streptophyta; class Magnoliopsida; order Fabales; family Fabaceae; genus Pachyrhizus; species Pachyrhizus erosus. The sequence goes on along the minus strand of JAMLFT010005102.1, from coordinate 6,488 downwards.
TCTTTTTTCACTTCTCTTAAGAAAAATAATTTGATGTTAAAATGTTTAGTTTTTCCATGAAAAATAGGATTATGGGAGATGGTAATGGCAGCTTGATTGTCTATAAAAATCTTTGTGCTTTCCTTCTGCTCTAGATTAAGATCAATTAAAATCTTCCTCAACCTCAAAGCTTGATTAACGGTAGCTATTGCAGCAACAAACTCTACCTCAGTAGTGGACTGAGCCACTATTTCTTGCTTCTTCAAGTTCCACGAGAAAACTGCAAATCCTATGATAAAACAATAGCCTAAGGTGCTCATCATATCATCAACAGAACCTCCCCAGTCATTGTCAGAGAAACCAACCAGCTTGAATTCCTTGATCGTTGTGAATTTAACACCAAATCCTCTTGTGCCTTTGACGTATCGAATCACTATCTTTATAGCCTTGAGATGGAGTTCACTTGTACAGTGCATAAACCAAGACAAAATATTTACAACATTCATAATTCCAGGACAAGTTATTTTAAGATACATTAAGCAACCAATCAAACTTCTAAAATATCCCTCATCAACTTTATTTGTACCATCTTCCTTGAACAACTTCTCTTTTTGATTCATAGGAGTATTTTTCTCTTTACAATCCTCCATTCTGAATTTTTTGAGAATTTCCTTTGCATATTTCTTTTGACAAATGAAAACCTGGTTTTTTCCTTGATTGATCTCCATTCCAAGGAAATAAGTCATCAGACCAAGATCAGTCATTTCAAAAGTCTACATCATATTTAGTTTAAACTCATCAATAAGGTTTGCACTACTTCCAGTAATTAGAAGATCATCCACATAAAGTGAAACAATAAGAACCTTACTGCTCTTGTGTTTAACATAGAGCATGGACTCTAACAGACTTCTTTTAAAGCCAAGGCTAAGCAAATAATTGTTTATTCGACTATACCAAGCTCTCGGGGCCTGTTTTAGGCCATAAAGGGCTTTATGTAATCAATAGACTTTGTCTTCTTTACCTTCCACAATGAAACCTTCAGGTTGCTGAACATAGATTTCTTCTTCAAGGATCTCGTTAAGGAAAGCTGATTTGACATCCATTTGATGCACATTCCAGCCAAGTTATGCAGAAATGGAGAGAAGTAACCTAATTGTATCAAGCCTAACAACTAGCACAAATCTGTCAGAATAATCAACACCAAAAATTTGTGCATACCCCTTAACTACAAGTCTTGCTTTATGATTATTGATTGAACCATCAGCATTTAACTTGGTTCTTAATACCCATTTTACCCCCAATTACCTTTCTACCTTGGGGTTTATCAACAAGCTCCCAAGTTTTGTTCTTTTCAATCATAAACAGCTCCTCCTTCAATGCATTTTTTCATTTGGGGTCTTTAAGACCTTCTGATATATTTTAGAGAGCAATCGAGTGCCTTTGACAAGTGGATCATCCTCCCTTTCATCTAGCCACAAGCTTGTCTTTGGAACATAATTCTTTGAGTCTTTCCAATCCCACTCTTCATTTTCCATGAAGTGCACATCTCTACTGATAGTTATAGTTTCAGTTTCAGGTTGGAAGACTTTATAAGCCTTTGAAACTACATTATAGCCAATGAAAATTCTTGGAGCAGCCTTTTTGTCTAGTTTATCTCGTTTAACTTGTGGAACATAGGTAAAACAAAGACAACCAAACACTTTAAGAAAATGCATTTGAGGTTTGTATTCATACCATGCTTCAAAAGGAGTATTATTATGCACTGCCTTTGTGGGAAGTCTATTTTGCAAGAACACAATTGTATTTGATGCCACTGCCCAAAATCTCTTTGGAAAATTCTTTTCATGCAACATGCATCCAGTCATCTCAACAATAAATTTGTTTTTTCTCTCATTGACTCCATTTTGCTCTGGAGTATAAGGAACTATAAATTGATGTTTGATCCCTACTGCCATACAAAATGAATTAAATTGATGTGAAGTGTACTCCTTGCCATTGTCAAACCTGAAAGTCTGAATTTTATAGCCACTTTCATTCTTTACTTTTGCTTTGAACTTCTAAAAAATGTTCCCAACCTCTTAATTGAATTTTAGAAAATAAATCCAAGACATTTGGGTTAGATCGTCTACAAAAATGATGTAATAACGACTACCTTTAAGGGAAAGAGTCCTTTGAGACCCTCCCACATCAATGTGAATTAGCTACAACTTCTTTATGGTTCTCAAGGTAGTTGTTGGGAGTGGAAGTCTATTTTGTTTCCCATATTGACAAGCATGACAATCTGTAGTAATCACTTCAAAATTTGGCAAGTCCCTTACCATCTTAGATTTTTGCATTTTGAGAAGCCATTGATAATGATAATACCTAAGTCTCTTATGCCATAACTCAACAACATTTTCTTTTGTTGAGAAAACTACCTGCTTCTCCTGTGTTGGATCTAGTGAGAAGCTTTTGCCTCTCATTTTCACCTCAAACAAATCTTGAGCTATAGCATCCTTGATCAAGCAGTAATTATCTTCAAATAACACTTTAAAGCCTTTTTCTAATAGCTAACCAACACTTAACAAGTTTTGGTCTAGGTTAGGTACATATAACACATCAGAAATTGTTTTAGTACTTAAAAGCATTGTAATGGAAATGGTTCCTATTCCTCTAACTAGTATATAACAACCATGACCTATCTTGACCTTTGAAATTTTAGAAGGCTTCAGCTCCTTGAAGAGTTCCTTGTCATGAGTCATGTGATTTGTGCATCCAATATCAATCAGCCAAGATTCACTTGAAGCATTAGTTGAAAAACAATTTGCAAAAAAAAGTTGATCTTCCTCCTCTGCATTTGCAATTTGAGCATCTTCTACCTTCTGTTGAGTTTGGTTCTTGCATATGATAGCTTCATGCCCAATTTGATTGCACTCGGTGCACTTAGCGTTAGGCCTCCTCCAACACTTAGACACATGAGTCAAGTGAAAACTGTTGATGTAACTACAGCAAATAGGCATGCCTTCACCTTAGATTTTCTAGTTTTTCTGTCCTTGTGGTTCTTGATTTGAGCCAGTGTTGGATTTTCAAGTAGCATAGGAACTTCACAGTCATCTTCAACTACCTCCTATAGATCCAAAGGCTCTATATAGGTTTCCATTTGTATTGCCCAAATATAATAATTTTTACCATCGAAGACTGGTGGTGCTATTGTTGAGAAACTTAAATCTCCTTCCATGCTTGATATTCAAGTGTTGACGTGTGATGATTGGTGGTAGTCAACTCACTTGAAAATACCCAAATTGTTTGTCTTAGGTCCCTCAAGAACCAGGCTCTGATACCAATTGTAGGTTTTACAAAATAAAAATGTTTTGAAACAAAACAGAAAAACAACAAAGGAATTTTGCAACAGAGGAATGGAATTGCTTAACTACCCTATTCAAATCTAAAACATTACAATTTAAAGAAATAAAAAAATTATCCACTAACAACGTGACCCTATAATAAAGCCATAATCAGCAAAAAAAAAAAAAAAAAAAAAAAAAAAACTAACTGCTTCTTAAAGACTAAGGCAACAATTTAACAAACAAAACAACAAATAAAAAATAATAAGTAATTGCATGTAGGCATATTCAGCCCTAAAACAACTTCTAACATACTTCTTTATCTTGACATATTATTTCTAGCTACAATCATCCAATACTATCTGTTATATCTTAATATAACATCTAGGATGCTCTAATCTAAAAAGGTAACAATGAATAGGATAGAAATTTAGAATAAAAATATATTTATACTTGCTTCATGTAACAAAAAAAAATGAAACAATTGAAAATAAACTCATTTAGACTCAAAATCCTTGAGTTTTGGCCACTCCTTTATCATGAAATTGAATGTAAAATTTTCTTCAACCTCTTACATTAAGGTGTCTTTTCAAAATTCTTGAACTTGTGTTCGCAATAAGAACATTAAAAAATTTGAATAGTTAGGCATTGACTTTCACTTGTTGGCTTTCATGTCATTTGACTTTTCAGGCATGGAGACTATGGATTGAAGGAAAGCCACTTGAGCTAATAGATGACCTATTAGATGGCCCAGTCTCTCCACATGAAATACTGAGATGTATTCATGTGGGTCTACTATGTGTGCAACAAACACCAGAAAATAGACCCAACATGTCATTTGTTGTTTTAATGTTGAATGGTGAAAAGTTGTTGCCTGAGCCTAGTCAACCAGGGTTCTACGCAGGAACTAGCCAATATCCTAATCAAGCAGAATCTACTTCGAGAAGTGTTGGAGCTTGTTCACAAAATGAAGCTACAATGTCCTTGTTAGAAGCACGATAGAATAGCATTGTGTTGGTGATATAGGGAATAAGCTTCCCTTTGGAGGAACTTATTTGCAATATAAGCACTTGTTTAAGTATTTGAGAAAAAGAACTTAGAAAATAACTTATGATAAATCTATAATTATAAATTACTTAGTTTATTTTAATAAGTTTACCAAGATAACTTGAAAAAATAGCTTGTAACTTATTTGAAAATCCTTTAACTCTATTTGTGTCTAGTTATTAAAACAATAGTTCCTTAAAAAAAAAACTACAATAGGATAGGGAGCCAAAACATCCCATTGAATAGAATCAAAAAACACTTACATGTTGGTGATTGATGTGTCCTAGGATGTATGAGGTTGACTTTTATTTTGATTAAGGTACGAAATATGTTGGTTATTTGTAAAAAGAATTACACCCTTTCTTGTATTTTTTATTATTGGCTAAAATTTATTAAAAATTATTAATTTTTGTAAGAATTACTTTTAAATTAAGAAAAAATTATTAAATGAGATATGAGATTTATTAAAATCAATGATTTTAATAAATTTTAATCTATAAAAAATATTTTTTTTAAAAATGTTAGAAAGTACGAGATTCGTGCAATGATTTTGAGATAGTAACATTACATATTACCTAATAAATACAAATCGGCTACCCATGGTGGGCTAGAGTACATGGCACAAGGCCCAATAAAACATTACCAGTTTACTCTAAGACCAGATGCAAGATTTGAGCTGAGGAGATCTTGTTATGATGAAATGGGCTATAAGAGTCCAGTACGGAATAGTAACACATATGTATTACCTAATTACCTAAGAATATAAAACAAACGAATATTATGGGTTGTCTTATGAGTGATATTGTTTTGGCTTTGAAGAAAAATATTCACTAAATGAATATTAACACTGGACACAGAAATTTTTTTAATAAATCTTAATGATAGAAAGAGATATCAAAATGTATAAAATAGACGGAGGTAATTATCTTCTTTCACTTAAAATTTTATAATATATGTGAAGTTGGTTTGGTGACATTTAAAATCTACATTATATGATAGTTTTTTCTTGTTATGCGTAAATAAAATTGCTGTAAATAATAGGTTAAATTCATATAAAAATCATTCAGCTCAAACCTATGCAATACTTTACATAACAATTGTCTAATGAGCTATCAAAGCTACTAGTAACCAGAAAGTCAACTTCTCAAATAATACAAATGTTTTTAGTCAACTTTTTACATGCTTCACTATATTGTTTGAAATAGCTTTGATGAAAGAATGCAAAGCTTGTAATAAATGAAAATCACTCAAAAAGGAATAAATTAAAGAAATTAAAAATGAAAAATAAGATTAGTTTACAAGAAGATAACTCATGTAAGAAGTTGAATTGATTAAATTAAATGTTGAAATAAGCTAATAAGGGAACTAAAATGTCAATGCTCAAGGTTAACATCACAACTTTTGTACATGTGATAATAGGTAAAGTGGCTTGCTTGGGCAAAATTGTCAAGCAAGTCCTTTTCTATAGTTTTTTCAGCAATCCATCATTGACTTGGCTCCAAGAAAATAGATAAATTCCCAACCAATTAAAATCCACAAGAAGATTAGCTGATAGAAATGCACCATCTGCCGAGATTTTTCTTACGTATGAAATTGCCAGAGTTCAAATGATGGGCACATAATCTTTATGAGGTAAAAAAAAAAAAACAAGTGCAAAAATGGGATTTTCTGGGAACAAATCTTAAATTCTTGATGTTTTAATATATCCAAAGTCTTCTTTTTTTTGTCTTTGGTGTCTTTATATTGCTTTATTTCACGCAGATACAGAAAAACTTAAATTTGATTGAATAGAAATACATGCGTAATTTTATTTCCAGTAAGTGAGAAATAGAAATATACTTTAATACAGTTCACACTGAAAGAAAATTTATTTAATCCACGTGAAAAGTTTTACGCAATTTATAATACAGAGTGACATATTTATTCTTATAATTTTTTTTATGATTTAATTACATTTTTTTTTCTCAGTTTAATTTTAATTTTTAAATTTTAATTGTACCAATTATATCAATTAGAACTCTCAAATATAATTAATGTGTAATTTTAATTTTTAAAATTTTAATTATACAATTTGTCTTAAATTTTACAATCGTATAATTTTAATCTTTCACATATCATAATTATATAATTTTAACTTTC
>JAMLFT010005101.1:0-18175 GCA_026544285.1 Pachyrhizus erosus | reverse complement strand
TCTCCGATCTCATCTATTAAGTTACTATTCGATTCATTTTCTCGTTAATTAATTGATTTTAAATTAAATATTAATGAAAACATACAATTATATTTTGAAAAAATTATTTCATGTGCAATCCAATACACTGATGTAAGATCTGTCATGTTTACAAAATTAATTTTTTTATGCAAAATTTTCTTAAACCAACTATAAAAAAAAATTACTTCGTGTGCAAAAATACTAATATTTGAGCGTTTATTCGTATGTCTATACACACATTTTTTTTTTATCTTAAGCATAAATAAATTTTTTACATTATAAACTTTATATTAATTTAAAAGAGAAACTTACAATACATATGAACCCAAATGTGTCGTCATAATAGACGCACTCATATAGATTACATAAATTGAAATTAATACAAGATAAACATATTATTAAATCACAAAATAGTCATATAGAAAGGTTTGTTACATAGTTCTATGAACCTTAAATGCATTAACGAAATTGATACATCTACATATAATTTTATTCATAATTTAAAAGAATTTCAGTCGTCGAATTTTCAGCTGGTCATGCTTTTGTTAATTTCCCACTTTGGATACTTATAATTTTTACCTACATTATATTTGTTAGACAACTATCTTGTTACTCATACCTTTCCTCTTTAAGTGCACTCAACTTTCAGATCTCAGGATGAGAAAAATTAAATAACATGTATTCGTATTTAATTGATCTACGTGTTGGGCGTTCCTTCTTTCCCACTTTTATTTAATTGATCTACAAAAATGAAGCGTGCTTAGCAAAAATAGAAAACTAAATACACAAAGGACATGAAGGATATGGTGTAATACATTGAACTTCATCATTGCGTTCCCCACAATCTGTGGGCTCTGTATGTTTACTTAGTTATTTAAATCATGATTCGCATAGTCCCACTTAATTCACTTACCATATTTCATAACATTGTTTGGAAACATAATTAATTGATATATTTAATTATACTGTGTGTTGTAAAGTTGTTTACTCCAAATGCTTTAAAATCATAAGGGAATTTCCTTGTACGTACCACATACTTAGACTATTGTGCAGACATTTATTAATAGAAACATTTGGTTTGTGATTAAACAAAAACATACATTACTGATTGCGTATTTTATTACGTTTTAGTGCTGCTTTAACGTTTCTTAGCAGAAACAACTGGCTTCTAAATAAACAAAATTATACATTAATTGTTGATTTTGTTTTCCTTAAATGAAATGCTTGCTTTGTTTTTGAGGTTGGGATCAACGTAAATTAGTTAATTGTGACGTAAAAATTAATTAAATGGAGTTGTTATTAATATTTTATTTTTAAAGAAAATATTAGAATTGTTTTTAGAATGACCTTCAAAGTCAAAAGTACGTTTGGGAGTCTGTTATGTGTAGAAAATGTATTAACATCTTCATACAAAACATATGGTCTATTTTCAAAGTTTTTGGAGATTTCTGTCTTGTGAAGATTAGACTTTTCTTAAATTTCACAACACATGCATATCATGAAATATTGCATTTATATTTATTTATAGACAATATGTATTTTATCACAATATTAATCATAGACATATTTAACACAATAAAATGTCATTAGTATATAAACCATGTATCATACCATAATTCATAAAAGATTTTTATAACACAATCACCTTTTCTCTTATATTACTATAACCTTCAAAGTGTAAAATCCATATCTAATGTATCTAAAGTTTTGTTAATTGTATCAAGTTTATTCTTATCTTGTTAGAAAGCTAATACAATTAGCTACAACTTCTATGTTGATCATTAAATCTAGTTTAATCGATTGTTATTCCTTTTACATTCTTAGTTGAAAAACACTATTAGAAAATCAACATTAGCATGCTAAAATTGAGTATAATTTCTTTCCCTCCAAAGTCTTTTAAAATTTCTAAAATTCACTAAGTTCAAAGAATTAAAGTCCAACATATTTCTATCATTACCTATCATGATCATGCATCAAAATAGCAAATCAAATGCATTAAATATTAATCATCAAATTCAATTTCAAGGATATAAAAAGGAACAAGATGTCTAAACATCATCAATCACTAGTTATCAATTTATGACAATAAATAAAGTGTTTCATGGTATTCAAAACCTATCCAATTAAAATGAAACACATGATAAACGTAGATCTAAAATCTACATTCTACCCGTAGCTCATTACAACTCATACAAGATAAAAGAGAGATTTAAAATAGAATTCCAAACTAACTTTGTTCTTTAAAATTTTCACTAATTAAAACTAAAAGAGAAACATAAAAATTATTAACTTTGAGGGCTTTCGTGCTTTGCACTAAGCCCATTGTGTTTTAATGCTCTTAAGGCTTGATGGTCTCCTTTATATATATAGGAAGGAAGTGATTTATGAGTTTATTTTGTCCAATATGAGACTTAGTATTTTTCATTATCAAAATGACCTACTTTGGGGTCAATTTTCTCTAAGATTGAGGTCGATTAGAGTTTTTGAGGTGTATGAATGAATTGTAGTTTTTTCAACAAGTTTTCCAAGGATGCGAACAACATCTTAATTGGATAACTATAACTCAAGATATGATGTGGTCTTTCTAGGGTTTTCATCATATAACTCAATACTAAACTTAGATATTTTTTAAGCTTTTTTATTTATAAGAACTTTAATAATAATAATAATAACAACAACTACAATAATAACAACAATGATAATACTAAAAATATCTTTCATGAAATAATTAAATATAATAAAATAACATGGTCTTAAAAAGGGTCTTCTTAAGGTACATTCCTAATAGTTAATCCTTGGGGTGTTACAACTATACCCCATTAAGAGATTTTCGTCCTCAAAAATCAAGACCGAACCACACCCTCCTAAAAAGCACATATGTCTATTACACTTTTAAGGTATCATCTCATCAAAGCTATTATACCAAATCTAATATGATCAAAAGGGGTTCTTAAACTAAGTTGATGACTATCTAGTCAAGCGTCCTACTTGTTAGGTATTATGTAAAGCAAACAAAAAACACAAGAAGGGTTGAATTGTGTTTTGAAAAACTTTCGTTTAAAACATTTTAGGACCATTTGTCTTTTTAAAGGAAGGATAAATAGGATTTCAAGATAATGATCCCAAACAACTCTTTTGTTCTTATAATTTTGGCATTTTTCCTCTCACACGTATTTATACACTCGTTCTCGGAACAAGGTGTTGATTCGTATAACACCACATCACAACATAAGTGAAAATAGCATATGCTACTCTTCATTAAATTTTATGTTATCTCACATCTCAATTTCATATTATCTTGCTCTCTCAAGTTTTATGAAGAGCAATATGTTAGAAATATTATCTATCCCTAATTCACACTTTTTTTTTCTAAGGATTTTATTATTCTTTTTGTCATCTAAAAGTCACTGCTACTAGAACCAAGTTCTAGTCATTACAATCTTCTCGTTATAGATTTTGGTAACCACGCACAAAGTAAATTCTATATTTACACTGTTCCTCATAACACACCATAAAATTCACACAAAATTCAATATGCTAAAATAACAATTTATCATACAATTTAACACAAACAATTTAAACAATTCAAATTTTAGAAATAAAACATGCGTAGATAATTTCTTGAAATTAAAAAGTTTTGGGTCTCAAAATCCAGTGTCACAGTTGAATGATAATGCTCATGTTATGCATAATGATATACAATTTAGTTTTTAGAAAAAGGATAAGTTATAAAATTTTCTATCAATTTTTATTTATTTTTATTCAATAAAAAGGGTAAGAAATTTCCTAAAATTATAAACATTTTTCAAAACAACACTAGTCAAATATTTGTTATTTTCTAAACCTTTCCAATATTATTTTTAATCAGTTTTCTTTCTAGCGCATCACCAACACAATTATCTTTCCAAATATATAAAATAAACTTTCTAATTCAATTTGTTGAATGTTTGGAAAATAGTTTACTAAAACACTTTTTTTGAACAAAAATTCACTTAAAACTAAAGAAAAACTTTCAAAGCATTTTCCTTTAGCCTCAACCTAACCATCATTTAGCAACTAGGCACATTTCACTAAAGTAAACATAGAAAAATTTTCAATTGAAATATTTTTATATATTCTAAAATTCCTTGAAGTCTATTCTCTAGAACATCCTTTCAATATTCAAAATAAAATCTACAAAAATTATTAAAAATCGTTGAAGGTGATATACTCAACTTTCACTTATATTGACCATAGTCCAATTTTTCCTGCTTTTGGATGACTCTCCAAAAGGGATCAATGTTGTTCTTTTTGAACCTTGAAGCTAACACAAACCTTTCTAACAAGGTAACAAGAAGAAACTAATTATTTTTCCATCATTTCCATTAAATCAATCTCTAAGCATTATTTTCTAGTGTCATGAGTCAGCATTGCATGCATTGCCTCGTAATTGCCAAAAATATTTCAAATTGTTACCAACCTTGAAATTTTATCAAAATAAATGGTTGGAAAGATAATTTTGTCTAATTTTCAAACAAGCAAAGAAGTTTTTAAACATCAAGTACTACTAGCCCAAAAAACAAAGTTAGAAGGGATATCTTGCATGCTTGATTCGACCCTCTTACTAAGCTTATCTTCTAGAAACTTCAAAAGACAAAATATGTTTTATATGTCTATTTTCATTGAAAACAAGTTTAAAGGTGATCCAATGGTTGGATCTTGAGGTATATCTAAAATAGTGACACTTACACATGGAGGAATGCAAGTTCTAGTCACGACCCCATTCTTTAGCCAAAATAAAATAGCAAATAAATTTAAAAAATATAAAAAATTTGGATAGAGTCTCCTTTGTATAAGGATCACCCTCATGTATTGAAAAATAAAAAAATAAAGGAGAAGATGACATGCAAGCTAGAAAAACCAACCCATCAAATCCAGCAAACAAATAGGATGACCAAAAAGATGATTTTTCAACATGCAATGGAAGATTTGTGAAGCAATTGATACATGCAAACCATGGTTCAAAATTTCATGTTGTCTTGGCTCTTATGCTCAACCAAGGGGTTGAATCTACACCAAGAACCCATCCTTACCAAGATAATAGAAGAAAAGAGGTTGATGGTTTGGGACAAACTTGAAGAGTGAAGGGTTGGAGAGAAAATTTGGAGACCTTTGCAAGCTATGAGCATCTCAGTTTCTTGTGTTTGAAAATGAGGGAAAGGAGAGCTGGCTTAGGTGTATGTATATTAGTGAGTGAGAGGGAGAGCTCGTGCATGTAGAGGAAACGTAGTGGCGTTGGGATATTTTAGGGAAACTAATGGTGAGGTGATGTTATGGTTAAGTAATGAGATGTTACTATGATGTTTTGTAATATGTAGTGATTTTTAAGTGGGTGATCATGTGGTTTAGTGGAAAATAAGTTGCTACCCCATATGGCTCCCCCTTTTAGGGCATATTTGGTTTAGAAGGATTTATCAGAAAATGTGCAATAAACTATTTTTTGGTCTGATTTTCAGCTAACTTTCATTTGATAGTGCTACCCATTTTTCTCTTTATTTTCTTTCTTTTAAAACATGATTTTATCTTTCTAATAGATATATTAAAATAATTTAGGTTTTAATCAGAAAAAATTTAAATTTTATTTGATGGGTTTTTACTCATGAACGATGATGAGTAAATTTTCATCAAAAGAGAAATTTGTTTAATTAAAAATTTTCCTTCCTTTGATGGCTGGAACCTCGTGTATTTTATTTTATTACTTAAGGTTAATCAAATATTCATATGTAGAACTTTATTTGGTAGATAAAATTCATGAGACAAATATATAGGCAAATAGAAAATAAATAGATAAACGTTAGGAATTAAATTCTTAAACACATGTACACAACTAAGTTTTAACAAATTGAACAAAATTATTATCGCCAATATTTATCCTAGAAAATCCTCATAGAGAAATTTAGTTACTTAGAATTAATTTTCAATAATTAATTCCAAAGAGTTATTTTTAGATAAATAAAAATAACTCAACTTAATAAATCCAATTAATAAATAGAGGATTAAAAAATAATTATAATACACATATAACTAAGTTGAAATTTCAGGATGTTACATTCTTCACGTTCAAAGTCCTCTTTTATTTATAGGCGACGTTCTTTAGATATTCATTGTCTTAAAATCTTTCATTTACATGTGTTTATAAGAGGTATGTATCAATATTTAATGTTACATTAATTATTTTTCACCTACTAGTCATCTAATCTATTTAACACAACTTGTTTATCTTCTTTTATAGCCTCCTATCATATATCATATGACAATTCTAAATATTTCTATTATAGACAAATTGACACTAATCAAAGTGCAACTTTTGAGAGATAGAAGACTTCTTAAATAAATTTAGATCATCTTCTTTACTCATCGAAACATTCTCTACACAATAAGTAAATACTTAACAAAACCATCTTAGTCTCTCACCAATTATATTTCTTTGGTACTTACTTCTGTAACATCCTACTTTTAATATTAATATAAATATGATTGATTTTTAACTTCTAGACTTTGACAAGCTTATTTAAGATATAAATTTAGATTCACAAAATAATTTATTTTAGCTCAAATTAAAATTTTAAATAGAAATAGTTGTTAGAGAAGAATAATTAGAAAAATTCACAGTAATTATTCAAATACAATTCTCAAGATATTTAATTAGAGAAAAATTGAGAAACAGTGAATTCTAAAAATAACAAAATAAAATTAGAATAAAGAAAATTGAATTTTCAATTAAATAATAATAATAAAACTAAAATAAATAAAATTAAAAAAAAATTCTAACATAGAAAATATAGAAATAGGTAAAGAAAATTAAGAAAAGAATTTTAGGAATTCATAGAAAAATTTTAGAAGAAAACATAATAAAGTTAAAAATAAAATCAGAAAAATATAATAAAAGAAAAAATGGAAGAAAGAAAATAAAATTGAAAAGTGGGGAAGGGAAGACTCGAACTTTGGAGTACGAGGAAGGAAGGAAGAAGCATGCTCAGACACTACATTTAATATAAAAGGGATAGGATAATAAGTGGAACGTGAAATAAAAGTAGAGAACATAAAAAAGGGGTTGGTTGGGTTCAAACCCGCTCCCTTAAGGCACAGTTAAGGATTAGAGGAGAGGAAAGTGACTATTAAAACCGTTAGGCCCATCGCTGATAAATTAACAAAACAAAATGTATTTATCTCGTTTTCATTTTCTCCTTCATCCTCGAACCGCCATTTAAGCTCTTCCCTAAGCTTCGAGACTCTTTGCAAAAACGCCACCCAGCAAGCCTACGCTTCCCTCATGACTCAGCGAGGCTACCCGTAGTCTAAACGAATAAAATAAGCATCGGTCGGAGACACTATATAAAGCCTCAAAGATGAAGCTCAAAAACACCATTGAAGAAGTTTTTTCTTCATCAAAACTCACTCTACACATGACCAAAACACTTCGTTTCTATCCCAAAAGCTTCTTCATAACGTCAGTAGCCATTCTGTTCAAGAAGATTCAAGAAAAGCTCAGTGAATCACAATCTTGAGGTGTTCACTGGAGCTCTCGTCGAAGACTTCGAACTTCATCAAATTAAGGTAGGAGGAGCTTTCCTTTCTTCAATTTTAATTCGTAGAACCATTCTAAAGATAATGAATTTTGAATTATGAAATTTTAACGCTTTGAAATCCATGAATTTTAAGAAATCAAATTAGAATGTGAAGTTTGAAAATTTGAGAAATTGGATGACCCAATTCCTTATATCAATACTTTACTAATCAAATTTTGGTTAATTTAGGTTATATTAATGATTTTCAAAATCATTTGGTCAGGTAAGAGTCTCAAATTCTTAACAAAATTGAAAAATCACATTTTCGATTTGGCATTGTAGCTTCGTCTTCTACCTTCTTATTCCAACCATCGATTTTTGCAAATATTGATCAATGTCACCTTAGGGTTGACTTGATATTAATTAACAAACCTTGAATAAGATAAAAACAAAGTTAGAATGAATTTGAACCAGTTTTTTGAACTGAAATGAGCCTCAGGTCAAAGGTTAAGGGAGAAGACAAACCAAATTATCAAATTACCCTTTAGGGAGAAATGACCATTTTACCCCTAGGTCAAAATTCTAATTTTTCTCTTTTATATTAGGAAATAAAAAAATTAAGGGGAAATTTCTATCTATGCTCTAAAACTTGCATACCTAAAGGTGTGACAAAATTTTAGAAATCTGTTTATTTGATAAAAAGACCAAATTACCCCTAGTTTTAAAATTCCAAATTTGTATGTTATCCACTTCATACAACAAAAGTATGATTAGGAACTCTTTAAAGAATTGTTTGCTCAAAATTAAACTCACCAAAAAATTAAATTTAGGATTAAATACACATAAAATGAAAAATTATAAGAAAATGACCAATTTGCCTTTAGAATAAAAAATGACCATTTTGTCCCTATATCAAATTTCTAATCCTTTACTTTTAAGCTAGGACATAAAAGAATTTAAGAAGAAAACCTTGACCTATGTTCTAAACAAGTTTTTATCATAATATAATTTTAGAAATTTAATGATTTTTCCTAAATGACTGAAATACCCCTAATATCAAAAATATAAGTTTTAATATGTTATTCACTTATTATGACTAGGTAATGACTATAAATTCTTTAGAAATATTTGATCTAAGCTTCTACTCCATTTAAGAGCTCAAATGTAGAAAGAATTACACATCAAAATTACAATATTTATGAAAAATGCCCAAAATGTCCTTGGTTAGTAAATTTAAGAAAAATTGGAAAATGAGGTAAAATCTTAGAGAGTAAAAAGAGTGCAACAATTATTTTAAAATTAGGCAGATTTTGTAACTTGAATATTTCTATTAATATGTTACACTATTGACCATACTATGAGAAGAAATTTCATATGGTAAGAGGTGAAATACAATAATTGATAAGTCTCCCTAACTAAAAAGATCCCCCGTAGCACAAAATTGATGATAAAGAGCCAGCAGTGGTGAATTAATTGGTCAGGCGATATTAAAACAACTATTAAAAGCGGGATTTTCCATTTATGTTACTGGGATCTTATACCACGAGATTTGATCAAATGAAGCAGAGGTGAAAACAATTAAAAACATAATACAAGTGAGATCAAAGAATGGAGAAATACAATGGGTTGACTACAGAAGGTACTTAAGGAATGTATGCAAGTTGTGGAAGTCCTTGGGGGTGTATAGGCACAAAGTTTATGAATTTTCTGAGTTAAAGAGGTCATAAAAAGCTGGCTTGGTAACTCCAACAAAGTAGAGCATTGCCAAGGTCAGTAGATAGTACCTAAGCCTAATACCAACTTGAGATATGTACTCTTGATCGTCACCCAATAAATTGCAAATTATGGATATAATATTACGTTTCGCATAAGTCCTCAAGAGTCAGTAGTGGGAGGCAGCGAGGGATCCCGAAGCGTTAGTAATAAATCATAGGATACGATACGGTGAGTTGAGAGTATATGTCCACAAGTACACCAATAATAAAACTTTATTGAAGAATGAGAGACTCACTCCTACAAACTAACATTTTCAGAGAAAGATATCTGACAATTATTGTCTTCTCTTCCATCTGTCCATTACCCTGCTTTATGGCCACTAGACTAGAGACCTATTATACCTACTAGACATATATACAAGTTACGTACGTTTTACTTTCTTTCCCGCAGAACCATCACCACTAGAACCCTTGGCCAAATAGATCTTCCAATAATGTTAAACCTGGTACCTCCTAGATTCTCGGAATCACCTCCCCAACTTCCTTCACACCCTAGAAGAAGGAGATCAAGTAATCCCAACCACACCTCTGCCCATACCAGTACTAGACCTATCAGACCTATTTCCAAGACAGAATCTTTTGAAGGGGAGGACCCATCGGAGGACACGGGAGGCGAATCTTAAATTGTTCTTTACTTTGTATCAATAGTATAGCTTTATGTACTCTAGTGTAAATTACTGAATGAAGAATACTTCTTGACAAATGTATGAATTATTTAGTAAGAATTTAGGACGTTACAACTTCAATTTAAAAGGGTTTCTCTCTCATTCCACTTCTTTCAACTAGTTCAAGCTGAATATGCTAATGAACTTGTAGGCTAATCTTAATTATAAACGATTTTGTGATTCCTTTTTAATCCGACTTTGGATTATTCCACATCCCTAATGAAATAATTTAATATAATAAAATAACATGGTCATAAAAAAGGTCTCCTTAAGATATATTTCTAATACTTAAAACATGGGGTATTACATATATATAATCTAATAACAATAACTAACTAATGAATAATGGCACAAGAAGTAATAATGTCAGACAATATATGAATACTTGCTTAATGCTAATAAATAAAAAATCAAGAAATAATTAATAAGAAAAAAGTGACGTGATGGATGAAACAAGAAATTGGCAATATTAACTTCATGATTTTGGCATTTAATGCCTATAAACAAAAATTAATGGCATATGTACACTTAAATAAATTAGAATTCAAGAAATATATCCTACTCATATATCACATAAGCCTTGATAAAAGGAAGATAAAAAAACCTTTAAATGCTTAATATTTAACTTGCACAACTACTATTTTGTTTGAGTGAGAATAAAGCAGATGTTGAAATCCCTTTTTTTTATTCCTCCACCTTTCTTATCTACTTTGTCTTTGTTTGTTCATCTCTTTTTCTTTATGTCTAATAGTATATTTTTCTTTGTTCACTTGAAATTCCCTTTTCTACTTGAGAGTGAAATTAAATAGGTTAAATCATCCTATCTATTTGTAACCACTTTTTTTTTCCACCAATTGGCCCATGATCTTGTAGTTTTTTGTTACATGATTATTTATCATTCTCTAATTGAGACCAACTTATTTCCTTTATCTTTCATCTGACTCTATCTTATTCTCTTATATTTTCTATTTTATTTTCCAAATTTAAAATTTTATTATTGTTAAAGTATATTAAATAAAATTTGTTATTTATAGTTGCCCCTCTTTACTCATTTCTTATCATATAATATAAATACTAGAGGTTTTTTTAGATTATTATGGTAAGAATTGAGAAAAGAAATGAGTCAATTTTATCCAAAAAGCCCACTACACAATGTTGTGCAAGTATAAAGGCCTTTTTATTTACAGTTGTTAAGCAGGTTTTGAACTTAGTTGTTTACGTCAAATTAGTTCCATGCTTGAATATTGTGTAATAAGGTGTCGAACATGATTTTTGCTTATGCTTACCAAGTTTTGAACTTGAATGAGGTGTTAGGTTAGTTATGAGCTTTGATGTAAGTGTGTAGGTTGGTGTTGGGCTTGAATGTAGATGTAAGATAAGTATTTTCTAGTGCTTGCTAGATTCCAAACTTAAAAGAGGTGCCAAGTTGGTGATAAGCTTTGGTGCAAGTTCCAAGTCGGTGCTAAGCATGGATGAGGTGTTAGGTCAATATTGGGCTTAAATGTAGGTGCTAGACAGGATTTTTGCTTATGCTTGCCATGTTTAGAGTTGAATGCAAGTGTTAGGTTAGTGTTGGGCTTGAATGCAGGTGTTAGGTCAATGTTGGGCTTTAATTTAGATGTTGGACAAAATTTTTGCTAATGCTTGTGAAGTTCTAAAGTTGAATGAGGTGTCGGGTCAATGCTAGGTTTGATGACATTATACTATAGGCTAGAAAAACATATCCATAGGCCAAGACATTTCAAATGACCAAAAGGAATGTAATGCATGATATCATGAAAAGTTAGAATTTAACTATGTGATGCAAAATGTCCTAAAAATCAAACTAAATCTAATTATGTGCTGTAAAATGTCATGAAAGTCAAACTAATCTTGATATCATGAAACATTAAAATTTATTAAACCAAGCTTGTTATTTTTCTTTCCATTTTCTCAAGAGGATTCATTATCCTCATTACTTATTGTGTCCCACGCCTTACAACTCAGATGAGTAAAACTTTGATATAACTTGATGCTTTTATCCTTAGTGGCTCAAAATTATCCATAGCTTGTCCCAAAATTTTGTGAGTAAATGCAATATCATCTTGTTGGATGCGCTTTGTGACATTTATCGAAAGTTTATTAAGCATATCATGACTTTTAAAACTTATGAAAGTAATTGTAATGCTTTGAATTTGAACATTAACATATATTTTCTTTCAACATATTATTATCAAAATGCAAAATGAATTGACAACTATTGAAAGGAACAAGGCAATTTTATTCAAGATAGGATGAAAATATTTACAAAGATGACTACAATGTGGAAATTATATATATATATATATATATAATAAAATTGGATAAAATTTGTAACATTCTGCTAATTATTTTCTTATATGTGTGTGTAAATAATTGTATGAATATGTTTTATATGATTAATTAAATAAATAATAATTAGAAATACGAGTATGGAAATTAAAGATGGGGTTTTCACTATTATATATGTTAAAAAGAAATGATATATTGTCTAAAGTTTGTAATGGGTCTTACTTTATAGTGTAAAAGTATTTTCTTGTAAAAACTTTCTTATTGGATTCTTGTGCTCACAACCCAATAATGCCTAAAAGTTGCCATGTTGCTTTCAAAACCTAAGAACCTTTCTCTCTCTCCTACTCTATTTACTAGAACGTTCCTGATGTTCTAACACCGTCACATGGAGCATGTCTAGAATCACTACTACAATTGTGAAGAAAGATTTCAAGGAAATATTATGTCATCCTCATCCCTTTGTTGTGTTTCTTTTCTTCTTTAAGGTAAAGGGAAATGAGATTATTTTCTTGTTTGAATGGTAATAGTCATAGGTAAAGGGGATTGCCCAAGACCCCAAAAGATTTAGGCATTTTATGTTTCTTGTGATTTTGATGGAATGTGAACACTTGGAAGCACTTGGGTTTTTGGGATTAAACTATTTATTCTTATGTTTAAGTTATTCTTTTTGTTGTGTTCTTAATGATTTAGGAATCTTGTGATTTATGATGAATTTGTATGAATTGGTGATTATAATTTATTGTTCTTTCCTTAGAGTAGTCTTATTAGTGTTAGGAATTGCCCTTAAATTTGTTAGGCATGTTTATGGAGTGGTTGAAAATCCTTTGGCAAGTCTAGTGTTTAGGGTTACACTTTTATTATTTCCGAGTTATAAAATTTGATTACGCGCGCGCGCGCACACACACACACACACACACAATAATTTTCACCATTAATGTGTTCCTTATAATAATTATTCCATATTTTTCATCATCCAATTGGTCATTATCATTTCTATTTTGTTTTATCTTTAACTAGGATGTTACAAATCTATCACCCTAAAAATAAATTTTGTCCTCGAGATTTGTACCTTGGAATAAATGAGGATATAACTCCATTATCTTGCTCTCCAATTCCCAAGTTGAATCGCCTTCATCCTTGAAGTCTCATATTACTTTGACCAGTTGGATGCTTTTGTCCCTCAGCTGTTTAGGCTCAATCACATGAGAAGGATCATAAGTGTATTTCCTAAGTTGGGATATATGGAATGCATTGTGCAAGTTTGCTATGTTCGGGGGTAGGGCTATTTGATAGGCAATAGGACAAATCCTTTTTAATATTTAATAGGGACCAATGAAGTTCAATGTAAGTTTTCAAGACTTTAACGCTCTACCTACTCTAGTCGTGGGTGTTAATTTCAAGAATATATTCTTTCCAGTTTGAAATTCTAAAGGTCTTCTCCTTTTGTCACAATAGCTCTTGGGTCAGTCTTAGGTTATTTTCATCTTTTTCCTAATCACCTTCACCTTTTTTGTGGTATGTTGCAACATTCCTAGTCCCTAAGAGTAAAGAGTCAGTGTCTTATTCAATAGCAACTATCGAGCTTGGAAACTCAAACCTAGCATTCTAAAAGTTCTCCTACATATCACAAATAAGAACCCCTTCAATCTTAGGCTCCTTATTGTCCAACTTGGTTAGTCTGTTTTCTTTTTACTCATATACATCCCTCATTTATTTGCCTTTAAAGTATATAACCTAAATCGGTTTGATCTTTATTTTCTATCAACTCAAGAAGTCTACTCAAACATTGTGCATTTCTTCCTAATCCACATACATAGTGATACCCATTTTCAAGAATAACTTTTGCAACCATTATTAAAGCATTTGATGGTTTAGACTCCAGTATAATCTTTCCTCTTTCACATAAGTGGCATTAGCAATCTCAAGCACTTGAAATAAGGTTTCAAGAGCTTCCTCAACAACTTCAATATAAAGAGTGGACAAGGTCTTACTAACCAATAAGTCTTCCTCAATAGAGAGAATAACTAGCTTGTCATCAATAAAAAATTTCACCATCTAATGAAGTGTAGAAGGCACATCTCTTGCACAATGAATTCAAGGTCTTCCAAGAAGACAATTATAAGCTAGTGTAATGTCCATTACATGAAATATTACCTCAAAGGTAAAAGACCAATTTGAATGGGTAGACTTTTTTCTCCAATCACTTCTTTGGGTGACACATCAAAAGCTCTAACCACTATAACATTTGGCTTCATGTGTGATTCATCAAATGGTAGCTTAACAGCTGTCATTTTTAGCATTAGATTCAATGAAGAACCATTATTGACTAGGACTCTTGCCAAGATATGAGCCACGAACTTCACTAACATGTGTAAAGCTTTATTATTTCTTGCTCCCTCCACTGACATCTCATCGTCTATAAAAGTAAGGTGATTATTAGTAGTGATGTTGCCAACAATCTCTTTAAATTTATCCTTAGAGATGTCATGAACAATATAAACCTCATTCAATATTTTGAAAAGTACCTTCCTATGAGTCATAAGAATTCACAAGCTTCTTCATCAAAGACCTCTTCTTTCTTTCTTGTTGTCTCTTTATTATCTCTCCTTCACCAACTTCTACCTTATCCACTGATTTTTCTTTCTCCTCCTCTTTCTTTTGTTTGACCATTAATGAGGTGTATTAAGTTATGTATGAAAAACATGTGTCAAATGAAAATATAAGTATATTCATTTTATCTTAAATACAAAAAATGATTTTTGTAGTATAGTATCCAACGTGCTAAAAAGGACTTGTGTCTAAGTTTTTATAATAACTCAACGTCCAAAATGTTATTGTAAAAAGTTGCATTCCTAAGATCCTTTTGAAATCCCAACATCTATGGTTTTGTCCAATGCTTTTTAGAAAACTTACATGAATATTTTATATCATAATAAGTTTTCTATGTCAAAAATGAACAATTGCTTAAATTAAAGCTTTTTTTTATCTATACATTTGAAATGCTAATGTTTACTACTTCTATATTCTTCACTCTATAAATCTTATGATTTTATTCCCTTTGTTTGTTTAATATACACTAACTTTTGAACTTTCAGCATCTAATGAAAAATAAGATCTTTTAAGTACAAGTAAAACCTCTAATAAAACATAAGTCCTATCGAGGTTTAGTACATAGGAAAAGACTAAAGTAAGAATGAGTATAAAACATTATACTTTTTAGAAGGTGACATTCTTTTTTTAAGAAAGAAATTACACCTACTTTTTCTTTCTCCTTTATGAGAGTAGACATGTCAAAGAGGAAATATAACTAAAATCTTCATGTATTTAATGAAGGCAAGAAACGGGAAGATTGAAGGACTTTTTATCCCATAACAAACATATGGGCTATGAATAAAAATAGTGAATTATTTTATCCCTCACTAGACAAACATTTCTTGCTCTAATAAATCTTTTGGAAAATATACACAAGCCAAAAACTATTTTATCCTTTGCTTAGCAAAGTCATTTCCTATAGTACTAAACTTTCATATCCTCACATTTCTAATTGATTACCTTGTAATCTTTTCAAACCTTCAATTTGTGTATTCCAAGAATGTATTAGTTTTAAACAGTACTTGGAATGACAATCTTAGGTTAAAATTTTTTATTGTTTGTAGTTAGAAGTGACCTAGAGAATACTTGTTGTAATTGTGTTGGTTAGTGGAATCCTTCAAGTTAAAAGAATCTAGATGTAGCTCAAGTTGAGTGAACCAGTATAACTTTTTTTTATTTTAATTCATTTTTCCTTTACATATTTCTCTTTGGACAAAATCTTTTATATCTTAATCAAACAATGTTTTACAAAAAAGTTTTCTTAATGCATATGCACACTATTCAACCACTTTATAGTGTGTTCTTTGGTATTTCAATTGATATAAGAGCTTATCCACTTGGATTTTAGAATCTAATAACTCAAGGGTAACACATGATAAACTATTGAGGATAGATCGAAAATGAAAGATAAACTACGAATAAATCACCTTTCTTCAAGGGAGTAAAATATGACTATTAGAAATAGCACATGATAGCCTTCTCTGAATCATGTCATAATGACACGTAGGACATGGTTGAAAATGGTAAGTAATTACATATCTCTTGATGAAAATCTAACAAGATTCACAAAACAAGGTGTCTCCTAAACTTTGAAACTATAAATGTTATGATGTGTGCTTTATCTAAAGAAGGATATACTAAAGTTCATAACTTTAAGAGTGTTAAACAAATATGGGTCACACTTGTCTTAACCTATATTGGTTTCATAAAGGTGAAAATAAATAAATCAAGTTTGTTTTGTGTCAATATGAATTATTTAATATAGAAGAAAATGAAAGAATACAAAGTATGTTTTGTAGATTTTAAGCCATATTAAATGAACTTAGATTTCTTGGTATACATTCTGATAATTATGATCATATTGACAAAATTTTGAGAAGTTTACTTAGAGAGTCGTACCATAGGTGACTACTTTAAGAGTGTCCAAGGACTTGGCAATATTGTCTTCAGAGGAATTCATTAGAACCTTGAATCTCTTAAGATAGAGCTCTAGTAAGACAAAATCTCTTATAAAGGAAAGTCATTGGCTTTCATTATCCAAAAGCCAAAGAAAGGCTCATGGTCCAAGCTCCTCAAGGTCGAGCAATCATTCGACAAGTAGAGTCAAGAGAAGATGATATCTCTTTCATTTCAATAAAAATCCATTCATATGAAAGAAGAAAGATGGATCATGATGGAAAAACTACACAAAGAAAGTTTCCAAGGAAAGTAAAGATAAAAACCAAGTGATACGATATGATTGTAAGAAACTTGATTACTTCAAGTCAAAATTCCTTAAGCTTGAGAATGATAGAGAAAATAGAAAACTTTTAATCTTCAAGTATGTGATGTGACTTGACTTGTGTGTGTGAGGAGAGATCAAATGACTTGTAGAGTTACTCTTTATCTTGATAATTCATCTTACTAAAATCTAATGGTTTAGATTAGTATACTAATTATAATAGTTAGATTTGGATAAATTGAGGACACAAAGATATGGATACTAAAAATTGAGTTTTCATGATTAAATGTGGTAAAACAGAATGCATATATTGTAGAAATTTTGTAGTAGCCCTTGTTTTTTGGTCTATAAGTTTTTTCCTTTAAAACTTTATTTTATTGAGCTTTTGTCTCTCATCCCAATAATGTTAAAAACTATCATGTTTCTTTAAAAACTCTTTCTTCTACCTTCTCTTTGTTGGAACATGTGATGTTGTTATAGCATTTTCATAAAGAGCACCACAAGAACCATTGATGCTTCTACGAAGGAGAATTTAGAGGAGCATCGTTGTGTCATCTTTTTTCCTTTGTTGCATTTTTTCTTCTTTTGAAATAAGGAGTGAGGTTCTTCTCTTTGTTTGAATGACAATGGTTGTGGGTAAAAGGGATTATCCAAGACCCCAAAAAATATAAGATTTTTATGTTTTTTTGTGATTTAGATGGATTATGAATACCTTAAAGCACTTGGGTACTATGATTAAATTGTTTAATTTGATGCTTGATTTTTTTTTTCCTTTTATGATCTTGACAAATTATTAAGCATATGCATGATTGGTGAGAGTATTTCTTCAAAAGTTAATAGTTTGTGTTTGTATGCAAAGGGTGCTAAGTATGACATCCTGTTTAAAATAAATAAATTATATTTAGAAAAATAAGTCCTAACTTATAAATTTATAATTTATTTTGAAAATATATATTTTTTATTTGGGATTAGAATTTAAATTTAGAAGAAATATTATTTAAATTTAGGAGATAATATAATTTAGAGTGAAGAGATTATGATTAG
>JAMLFT010005100.1:0-18178 GCA_026544285.1 Pachyrhizus erosus | reverse complement strand
AATAAAAATATTTATTTAAATTTTTTTAACTTGTGTTTTTAAAATACTAGTTACCATTTTCCAAAATTATAAAGGTAAAATAATAGAGATTTGAGATGTTGAGAGAAAAAAAAAACATTAACTAGCGGTAGAATATTATATAAAATGCATATGTAAACAAAAGAAGAAAAACTATTAATAATATTTAATTAGAATAATGAGAAAAGTGAAATTCTCTTTTAAGTTATTTATTTTAATTTATAATATAATATAATTTTTTAACAAAAATAAATATTTTTTTATTAAATGATACACAAAAAATTATATTTCTTTATTTTTTCTATTTTATTATATATTTTCTCTCCATCATATCATTTGAGGTTGTATATTTTATTTTATTTTTTTGCCTAAACCTAGTTCAAATTATCTTTTTCTATGGTTATCTTTTTTTTCTTAATAATACTTGGTCAGGAAGTGATGGATAGAGTGGGACTACCTGAATGAGATTAAGAGACGTTATTTAGTTTGATATCTCCTAATATTTATGTGATAAAAATTATTCCATCTAAGTAAGTAATTTTTTTTACACTTATTTGGTAATTAATTTTTTAAAATACTATATAAAAAAAGTAAAAAATAATTATAAGAAATTTAAATAGTTTGCTTGATGTCATACATTTAATTAATATTTTTATAAAACATGACATGTAAATGCATCATAATAAAATTAAATTCAACTAAATCTCATTATGAATGTTGTGTTGAAATTTTTTTCTTAAATTCAAAAAAGTAATTCCTAATAACTTATTTTCTTTTAAAGAAGAAAAAAACAATTAAATAAAATTTAAATTTGAAATAAATTTTAGATTAAATAAATGATATTTTTATTTCTTATTTTGATAAATATTTTATTTTGTCTTCAAGTAAATAATAATTTTATTAAAAATTAAAATTTTTCCTCTCTTAATTTTCTTAAGGTCTATTTCATTATGAATGTGATTAATACCGGATCTTCTTGATTTCTCTCATCGCAAGGTAGGATTAGAAAAAAAAATTTGACCTTTATATTGTAACCAATGATTTTCATCTCCAAGAAAAAGAAACTCATGTTGATAAGTCATATAAATGTTTTGCAACCTATACACAAGATCAATAAAAAAGTTCTAATCCTAATGACAATAGACACATGTTGAAATAACATGAGAACAATCATAGTGTTTGAAATTCTCCATAATCACACTAACATTTATTCAACTTAACAATATATGTCATTGCTTTGTTGGCTTAGTTGTGGATTTGCTAACTCATGAACCTCAAAGTCGCCTATTTCACGAGTGTACCTTTGAACATAATGCATGTTAGCAATACGTTGATTTTCTTGCAGTATATCATATACACCTTCAAAATAGACATGACCTACCTTTAACATATGAAGTGTCTGCATCTTAAGAAACTACAAATTTATTCTTACAAATGTTGTTTTAACTAATGCAGTTATAGAAAAGACACTCTCCTTTCAGAAAAAAATTCATACATTCAGTGAGGTTGGTAGTCATATAACCATATTGTTTCTCACCTTTACGTGCTTAAGTTTATTTTTTCGTTGGAATTTTTCTAATCATTTTGTTACTTGTTGAAACTATGATTTTAGTGCAAACATCTTGGCCTCAAATTGTAGCCATTTCATTTCATATCCTATGACATGCAAAAAGTAATTAAGTAAAAACATTAACAAATCAATAAATAAATACAAAAATATAAAATTTTGATAAATAAATAATTTAAAATGTATTAAATAAAAATTAAATAACTAAAATAATAAATGAGTGAAAAAATTAATCATGCTAATGACTTATTTTTTAAGTCAACATTGTGAAACTATTTATTAAAATTAGACACTATGTGACGAATGCAATACACTAATTACACACTTGTTCCAATCCACCCAACTTTTTATGATCTTAATTCTACTAACAATCCTTTTTATCTATTTGATATAATACATAAATTTTCTTGAGTTGTGGCATGCGTACGCAAATGATGGAAGAACCACATCCAAGCTTCTTCAATCTCACCTTTAACTATTGGAAATGCAAGTGGAAACATGTTATGGTTTCTGTATTGTGCAATGGTGGTCAATAAAGTACCATGATATTTCTTTGTTAAAAATGTCTCATCAACTTAAACGGTCAGCTTACAATACCAAAAACCTTCAATACATGGTTTAAAAGACCAAAACACGATGAAGAAGCAAAGTAGAAGGGTTTGTCACACCATCAACTATTGTTGTACTTGTTTTGTATTCAACAATTGTACCTGACATATGTTGTTGAACAACTTCCATCAATCTAGGTAATTCATTGTATGATTCATCCTAATTTTTAAATGCCTTTATGAGTACTTTTTGTTTTGCTATCCATGTCTTTCTATACGTGACAGTATAACCATGAAGACTTTGTATATCTTCAATTAAGGTTTTTATTGGGATGGAAGGATTTGCAATTACTAATTGATGAATACAATTAACAATTTGTGTTAAGTCTAACTTATGATGATCTTGAGAAATCACATAAGTTGTGCAAGTGTAGACACCATGAGTTTTTTTATCTCCCATCTATTACGAATTTTACTAAATGTGCTTTAATTTGGTAGTCATAATCATTACCTTACTGAGTACCTCCCAACTTACTTGTCAACCTTAGACTCTTCTATAGTATAATTATATGAGTGATCAAAATGAAATTTTTTTATTACACTAACAACTGCATCTTTTGATTCAAATGACATTCCTTTCCAAAGGTTAGTATTGACATTCATGTTGTTGCTGCTTCTATTTCCATAATGATTTGAAAATTTAAGATCTTCTAAAACTTGATTGTTAAAGTTGACATAAAATAGAGACAATGCAACATCTGCTTCTATAATTTTTGGAAACTTCAGTTGGGTCTCCATACTCTTGTTCCTTCTGACTAAACTTACTGACATTGTCTCTAATGACTGACTCATCTTAAGGGTTTGTTTATGTACCAATTATGTTAAATGTAGACATATGTCAATACAAAAAAACACAATGTATAACTATGTACACTTATATTCATAAAATAATATTTGCAAAATAGTACAAATAAATTACTTGTTGTAAGCTTCTATTTGATTTGAATACAACAAATATTTGATTTGTATAAGTCAATAAATTTTTTTCGACACAAAGTTGTATATGAATAAGGGACATAAGGGGTATATATAGTAAATGTGTGTGAATTCCTTATGATCATATTTTTATGATTTAGAAAAAAAAAAAGAAATTTTAGAAAAAGGAAGTCACCTTTTGAATCATGACTTTCACTTTTATTTAAAGGTGAAGAAGTTGTGCTTTCAAAAATGACTTCAACAGAAAAATAGACTGAAGTAGTCTTTAAGAACACAACTTTAATAGGAAAAAAAAAATTGAAGTTGTGCTTCAAAACACAAATTTCGCGTATAAATTAAAAAAAAAAACTATGGAATGCATGAGGAATTTGGTGTAGGTGCAGGACTCTAGCCTTGCAGGAGGAGTCCAAATAATTGTAGGACTGCAACTAAAGGAATCCGGTGCAACTTAATAAAATGCACATGTTACTATTTGCATTTGAATGTTTGCATTGCACTGTCAAATCCGGTGCAATTTACAATTTGAAAGTTGCAAAGCAATTGAAGAAATATTCTTACTATTGGACTTTTTCTGAGGATGCACTTATCAATTATGAACAATGGAAAGGAGTACGTACACATTAAAGCTAAAGCATGCATACGTCTATCACTACAGTATAAAAACTTTATACTTTTATAAAGTGACAAACCATAATCTCATATTTATACATGATGTTGAAACGTAACAAGGCTAGTCACACAGTCTCCTAGCTCCTATTATTTCCAATATGAATTTTGGTGTCTCCCTTGCTTAATCGGTACTCTCTTCTTTGTTATTCTCCCATCTATGTCTCCAATCCTTGGTTTAAGAATTTCTATATATATTTTTTTAAAATTTTTATTTTTAATTTTTTTACTAATGTGAGTAAAATTATTAATATTTTTTTATTAATTTGTTAGTTTTGTAGAAATGACAAATTATCAACTAGGACCAACTAGTATGTTATTGTTGCGGTTTCAACATAAGCATATATTTGCAAAAATATAGGATGGACAAGAAAGAATAATTCGTCCAAGGCAACACTCAATTCGGCCATTTAAAAATTCAGCGTTGATAGATCCTTGTGTTAGAAATTTAATTGATGAAGCTGGATTTGGGCACGTGCTAACTATTGGTAAAATTGAAATAAATCATCACTTGATTACAACTTTAGTGGAACATTAGAGGCCTAAAACACATACATTCCAATTTTCATATGGGGAAGCTACTGTCACATTAGAGGATGTGGTTTTGCAACTAGGCTTAACAATTGGTGAAGTTGTCGTATCAGGTTTTAGTTGCAATAACTTAGTTTCTTATCGTGAACTTTTATTGGTGTCATTCCACCTGAAAAATATATAAAAGGGAATATGATCTACTTATCATGGCTTGATCAACAATTTCAATAACTATTTAATGATGCAGATGAACTTGTTATTGTACAAGATACACGAGCACATATAATGAAGCTAATAGGTGGCTTTTTGATGTCAGATATGTCAGCATCTAGAGTTCATCTTATGTATCTTTTATTATTGAACGACTCTATTGTTGCCAACAATTATAGCCGGGGTTTAACTATATTGACTTCACTTTATTGAGCTTTGGATCTTGGAGTAGAATATAAATACAACAATATTGGAGGATGCATGTTGCTACTTCAACCATGGGTGTGTGATCATATAACATGTATTTTAGCTGGCATAGAAAGCTACACAGAGGAAGAGATTCAGGCAGGACTCGAGTTTCCTCTTGCGCACATGTGCGTAAAATTATATCTTATATCACTAATGTTTTAGACTATTTTGTATTATATTATATTATTATTATGAAAAATGTTTTATTATTCTGTTAGGTGGTCTTGTCTCATGAAAAAAAATCTATGGCTCCTATCTATGTAATACATTTCATTTGTTACATATTTCATATATTGCGTCAAAAAGGGGTTAGTAATTATTTTACTATTAATATTTTTTATAAATTAATTTTAAATAATGATGTGAAGTTAATATTATCTATGTTACATTTTTGTGGACTCCTTATTGCAAAATTGAAATAAGACACTTAATAAATGTTGAGGTTTCTTTTATTGCTCATGCATTAGTACCTCTTATAAATTTTGCAACTGTTGAATGACACTTAGTCCATAAAGTAATGAGACAATTAGGCCTATGATAAACTGTTATGCACAACCCACCTAATCTTGATCAAGTTAACAAAGATGATATGAGAGGAAAAAACAAACATATTTTGACATAAATATCATCAAAGGTGAATTTTAATGTGAAACGACAAATTCAAATATCTAGTTTAAGGTTAAATGCATCATGACCATTTGTTTGAAAGTTCAAAATATATGTTATGGTATATACCAAGAACTAGACTATGTATATCACACTTGGAGACACCACCTAACGAGGAAGTAAGTAAATAGTTTCATAAATGATATTATTTTTAAATTGATATTTTTTTTATAAGTAAATAATATTATTTTTAAGTAAACACTATAATTTTTTTCCAACAAGAAGAACCAACTTCATAACCAAATGTTTCACATCACCAACTGCAATCTAAATATCAACAACTAGATTTTCTTGGATATATGCCTCAACATGATCCATTTGTTGGCCAATCAAGTTATCAACAAATGGTGTTTTCCAAATTTATGACCCAACATCATCAATTTGTTGGATAATCTAATTTTCAACAAAACTGCTTTTTTGGATATATGCCCTAATGTAACTAGTAAACTTTTCAACTATTAGGATTCTCAACATATATCTTACAATATTCATTCCATCAAATTCCTTATATTTCAATTATTTTTTCAGGATAGTCAAATATGTTCATAACATATTCTACCACACCACCATTTGCATACAATCCAACACCATCAATGGAATGTTATTATCCCACTATGCCTACTGAATTAAGGGACATAGATGGTGACAACGTCAATAAAGAAGATAATAAAAATAATAATAACAGTGGTGATGATAATGATAATGACAATGAGAATGATGATGGTGATAATGATGAGGATCATGCTATGATAAAAGAGTTACAACCAACTTAATGTAGATGTAGACAAAAAGAACTACAAGCTTCCAAGTTGGGAAATTGCTTACATAACCAAATCTGTGGCTATTTTGGAGTGAGTGTCTGTGCTCACAAGGCCTGCAACACTTCAAAATCATCGCCAAGCCATTGTTGATGTTTGAGTTGGAGAAACTTACCACTTATGACACCAAAGATATTCCTGCTTTGGGCCTTGCAATTGTTGATGTTTACTGGGCGATCATCACTATCACCGGTGTGGTTATTTAGATTGATTGTCTCATCGCTAATTCGTGAGTTATTATGTTGATGATGTGGATGTTGGAACTATCTAACAAACTATAAAATATTATATCATATTTTTATTATTAATGTGGTTGTTAGAATTAATAAACTATAAAATATTATATTAGATTTTTATGTTATTTTTTAAAATAAAAATCATGTTGACTGATAGGATAAATTTGTTGTAGTCGTATTTTTTAAGCATGATTTATTAGTAATTTTATTTTGAACGGGCCTTTCTAAAGTTAGTAATTAGAAAATTCAACTTGATGGTGTTGGAGATATTAGATATATTCCTCCAATTGTGGGCCAAATTACAATTAATACGTACGGTTCAGTCATGAATTGTGGCTGTTTAACTTCATATGATGGAGTTGTTCGTTGGCAAAGGTGGCACATGATAGTCTATTGGAATCATGTGATCTGAGAATTTAATCAAATGGCAGATTTTCCACCTAAACATGAGATGAATCTTTATGATCAATATCATTTTCATATTTTTTATGTTACTCCAAATTTTATTTGTAATGTCTTTAGGCCAGATTCTAGCGATGTTTATTTTTCTAGAAGTTTTTAAGCCTCTCCTTTATTTCATATGCAGTTCAACGAAAAAAATATATATCAGAATACGATATAAAATAAAGATTAATTTAGTTTTGTTTCTACTTTAAGTTTTATTTTTTAAAAAAAAGTATCATATTCTTTTTATTTTATTAAAAAAATAATATTTTTTAGAAACTTTTTAAAATAATTTTTTCTTCTTTAATTTCTTCATTCCTGAAATATCTTAACAATTGAAGGTTCCATTTCATATACTAGTAATTTCAAAATAGTTAGATGTAGGTCAATTCTAACATAAATGTCTGAGGTCAATTTTATCTTAAACTAGTAATCCGTGCATTATATAGGGAATAAGCTTTTGATTATTATTCTGATTGGTATGTCATATTAAATATTGAGGAATGCTAGTCAAAATTTATTTTTAAGATTTTTTAAAACTAATTAAAATTACTATAAATTTTACGTATAGATGGAGACAGAGAATTACTAAATAAAAAGTAAAATTCACTAAAATTAATAATTTTTAATAAATTTTAACCTATTATAAAAGGAGTTAAAAATAGTGTAAAACAATATAGTGAACATTCTTCTTAAATATTTTAAAGATAAATATAATTAATATTAGTATACAAATTTTTAAATACATTTATTTTGATGTAATTAAATTACTCAATTAGTTTCTATAATTATAACAAACAAATTTAGTTCCTATATTTAAAAGCATTCTCTTTTAGTTCATACACGTACCATTTTTAATCTCTTTTAATTAATCTTTTCTGTAGAAATTAAAAGATATTAAATTGATATACATAAATATTAAAAATAATATGTATATAAATTAAATTAAAAATAATTATAGAGTAAAGCATATATGATCCTATTAATCTTTTACCTAAAATCCTTAAATTATCATTTTCATAAATTAAATTTATTAAATTATATTTTGCTCAAATTTCATCGATCATAATATTAAATTTCATCTTAACTAAAAAAATTTATTTATTTTTCTTTTTAAACTGTAAAATAGTTAGTTCAGTAGCTCTAGCTGATTATTGTTCTTTCTTTCTTTTCTTTTTGAAAAATTAAGGGTTAGAATTCCAAAACAACAAAACTAAAAACATCTATGAAAATAATTTGCTAATACACATAAGAAATAAATAAACAGTCATGACTGAGAAAATTATCAATTATTTGAGAATCTGATTTTACAATAAGGTTTTTAAAATTATGGTTTTAGCAGATTTTTGTTACATAAACATATTTCTCTTTTGTAAGTGATGTCATACCACAACCAATTTGATTAACTTTGTTATTTTGTCAATTATAGATTAATATATGCTAATACACATAAGAAACAAAAGAATAGTTGTGATTGTGAAAGTTAACAGTTATTTAATAATCTGATTCTATAATAAAGTTTTTAAAATCATAATTTTAGCATATTCTTATTTATTATGAAGGTTTTACATAAACACATTTATCTTTAGTTAGTAATGTCATCCTACAACCAATGTAGATCGTTGTTTGATTAACTTTTCTATTTTGTTAATTATAGATTGTTATGACTTATGAGCGATGTTTTTATTTATAAAAAAATTAAAATAAAATTTTATATTTTTCGTAATTCATATTTTAGTCTTTTAGTTTTTTTAAAATTCTCATTTTGATATGTTAAATTTATAATGTTATTTAAAATTTTGTCAATTTGATACTAATATGATTTAAGTTTAAACATTAAACATTCAAATTTAAATGATTTTTTTATTTTTAAATATAAGATATTATTTTAATTTTTTTACAATAATTTTTTTTTTAATTTTCTCTTGTGTATTATTTATTTTTTGACTAAAATATTATTAATTATTTTAGTCCATAAATTATAAATATTATAAATTATCTATTTCTCTCTTTTAATGAGGATAAAATTGAATAATTTACTTTTAAAAATTAAAATTTTATTATTATTATTTTATTTTCATACATTAATTATTTAAGGTTTAATTTAAAAAAACATTATAATTATAGACAAATTTAATGTTAATAACTAAATTAACATACTTTATTAATAACTATGAATTAGTTATAAAGAGAAAATATTTTATTTATATTACCCATAATAAAAATGCACGAAAAGTAAAAAATTCATTATTAGGAATAATCAATATTCATTATTGATATTTATGAGGGTTCATTTTTAAGTTATACTTCTTCCTTCATTTCAAATGATTGATAACAAGTATTCTTACTCAATAACATTTATTATGAGATAACTTTATTAAAAAATATTTGTTATATTTCTTTTCATTTTTTTATCCAATCCTTACTTAATTTATTAATTTTATTAAATATTTTATTAAATTTTTTAAAATAGTAATATTTATTAAATAATAAAATTATAATAGATATTTTAATATTTTATTGAAATTTAAAAACATAATTTTTTTAATAAAACATTAATCAATTTGAGACAGAAAAAAGTATATTTCAAAGGTTAAATATTAAAATTCAAATATTTCATTTATATTATCCATAATAAATATACATGAAAAATAAACAAAATAATTATTATTGGTAGCCAATATTAATTACTAGGATTATCTATGAGGGTTGAATTTTCCTTTTTAAGTGATAGTTGAAACATATGTTAAGTATTCAAGTTCAAATGTTTCATTTCTATCATGCGTAAAAAATATATATAAAAAATAAAAAAATAACTATTAGGAATACTCAACATTTATTACAGAAAATCTAAGCGTTGAATTTTCGCTTTTAAGTTATAATTTAAAGATTAAGTACTTAAATTTAAATATTTTATTTCTTTTATTTACTCGTAATAAATATACATTAGAAAAATAAGAATGGATTAGAAAGGATATTCTGAAAGACATTACATGATGATATATGACAAAATTTTCTTCTAAAGGGAGTTATAAATGTATGTATAAATAGATAAGTAGATATCATATCTTATAAAATCATTTAAATTTAATTAAATTTTTACTAAATTTTTTCAAGCATAAAAAATTATTTAATATGTGAAACCAATCACAGCTCTTAAATAATTAGATAAAAATACTAATTCAAATATTTTAAATAAAAATTAGCGGATGATTAAATTTATTTAATTTTAAAAATAAATGACCTTAACTAATTAAAAATAAAACATCTAAACCATTCAATTTGTAGGAAGAAAAAAGTATTTAAGACAATAAAAAATGAAATTACATCTTTAAACAATATTAAATGTTCGTTGGCAAAGGCGGCACATGATAGTCTATTGGAATCATGTGATCTGAGAATTTAATCAAATGGCAGATTTTCCACCTAAACATGAGATGAATCTTTATGATCAATATCATGTTCATATTTTTTATGTTACTCCAAATTTATTTGTAATGTCTTTAGGGAAGATTTTTGCGGTGTTTATTTTTCTAGAAGTTTTTAAGCCTCTCCTTTATTATATATGCAGTTCAACGAAAAAAATATATATCAGAATATGATATAAAATAAAGATTAATTTCATATACTGGTAAATTCAAAATAGTTAGATATAGGTAAATTTTAACATAAATGTATGAAGCACTCAGAAAAAGAAATGTCTGACGATCAGTTTTATCATAAATGTATGACAAGTACGTCGTAAAATGTGTGTTTGATGCAAATAATTTCTAATTGAAATGTATCTATTTAATTTATTTCTTAGGCCTTTTTCTTTCCTATGGAGAGTTAGCTATGATTTCTCATAGGTCAAGAAAAAAATATAAATAGAAAAAAAATGGACAAAATGTTAACATTATGTTATTTGATTTTTTAAAATATTCTTTTAACTACAGAGTAAAACATATATTATCCTATTAAATAAATAGGTTTAATTATATATATTTTTTCTCTCTTTTTTCACCTAAAATCCTTAAATTATCATTTTTATAAATTAAATTTGTTAAATTATATTTTACTCAAAATTCATTGATCATAATATCAAATTTCATCTTAAATAAAAAAATCTATTTTTTCTCTTTAAATTGTAACTAGGTAGCACAGTAGCTCTATATAGTTATTGTTCTTTCTTTCCTTTTCTTTTTAAATAAACATGGGTTAAAATTTCAAAATTTTTAAACTAAAATATTGTATGAAAAGAATTTACAAAAACATCTGCTAATACACATAAAAAACGAAAAACAATTATGACTAAGAAAGTTATTAGTTAATTGAGAATCCGATTTTATAATAAAATTTTTAAAATTACGATTCTAATAAGTTTTTATTTATCATTAAGGTCTTACATAAACACACTTCTCTTTCGTTAATGATGTTTTCTTTATAAAAAAACTAAAATAGGAATTTTATAAAAAAAAACTAAAATCTTAAACCCTAAATCCTAAATTTATAAAAATATCTCCTACTACACATAGGAAATAAAAGAACAATCATGACCGAGAAAGTTAACAGTTATTTGAGAATCCGATTCTACAATAAAAATTTTAAAATCACAATTTTAGCAAGTTTTTATTTATCATGAAGTTTTTACATAAACACACTTCTCTTTTGTTAGTAATGTTGTCCCACAACCAATGTAGAATGTTATTAGATAGGCTTTGCTATTTTGTAAATTATAGATTGTTATGATTTATGAGTAATGTTTTCTTTATAAAAAAACTAAAATAGAAATGTTATAAAAAAACTAAAACCCTAAATCATAAATTTACAAAAGTACTAGCTAACACACATAAGAAATTAAAGAACAATCATGACTGAGAAAATTAATAGTTATTTGAGAATCCAATTCTATAATAAAATTTTTAAAATTACTATTTTAGCAAGTTTTTATACATCATGAAGGTCTTACATAAACGCAATTCTCTTTTGTTAGTGATATCATCTCACAACCACCGCTGAATTTTATTTGATTAACTTTGTTATTTTTTTAATTATAGATTGTTATGATTTATGAGTGATGTTTTATTTATAAAAAAATTAAATTAAGAATTTTATGTTTCTAGTAATTCATATTGTAGTCTTTTATTTTTGAAAATTCTCCTTTTGATATGTTAAATTCATAATGTTCTTTAAAATTTTGTCAACTTGGTACTAATATGGTTTAACTTTCAAGATTAAATATTCAAATTTAAGTACTTTTTCATTATAAGATATTAATTTAATTTTTTTTATCTTTTTTTACAAGATTTTTATAATTGTCTTTTGTATTATTTATTTTTTGACTAAAATATTGTTAACTATTTTAGTCTATAAATTGTAAATATTATGAATTATCTATTTCTTTGTTTTAAAGATTAGAAAATTGAATAATATAATTTTAAAAATTAAAATTTTATTACTATTATTTTTTCATACATTAATTATTTAAGTATAATTTAAAAGAAAATTACAATTATACTTAAATTTATTACAAATAACTAAGTTAACTTACTTTATTAATAACTACAAATTATTTATAAGCATCTTATATTTAAAAATAAAGAATATATTTTATTTATATTATCCATAATAAATATTCATAATGACTATATATGAGGATTCATTTTTAAGTGATACTTCTCCCTTCATTTCAAATTATTGATAACAAGTACTTTTAAATAATAATATTTATCATGAGATAATTTTACTAAAACATCTTTCTTATATTTATTTTTATTTTTTTATCCAATCCTTACTTTATTTATTAATTTTCAATAAAACATTAATCAGTCTGATACAGAAAAAGTATATTTCAAAGGTTGAATATTAAAATTCAAATATTTCATTTATATTATGCATAATAAATATACAAGAAAAATAAAAAAAAATAATTATAGGTAGTCAATATTAATTATTAGGATTATCTATGAGGGTTGAATTTTCCTTTTTAAGTGATAGTTCAAACAAATGTTAAGTATTCAAGTTCAAATATTTCATTTATATAACACGTAATAAATATATATAAAAAATAAAAAATAACTAATAGGAATACTCAACATTTATTACAGAAAATCTAAGGGTTGAATATTCGCTTTTAAGTTATAATTTAAATATTAAGTATTTAAATTTAAATATTTTATTTATTTTATTACTCGTAATAAATATACGTTAGAAAAAATTCAATCAGTAAGGGTATTCTGAAAGACATTACATGATCATATCTTATAAAACCATTTAAATTTTATTAACTTTTTACTAAATTTTTTCAAGCATAATTTTTTTATATGTTAAACCTATCAAAGCTCTTAAATAATTAGATAAAAATAATAATTCAAATATTTTAAATAAAATTAGCTGATGACTAAATTTATTTAATTTTAAAAATAAAATGACCTTAACTAATTAAAAATAAAACATCTAAACCATTCAATTTATTGGAAGAAAAAAGTATTTAAGACAATAAAAAATGAAATTACATCTTTTGAACAATATTAAAAAAATATGTTTTGCTGCTTCAAATTAAAAGTATGATAATGAGGTTTGTTTGCGTTTATTAAAAAATATTTTTTTAATGACAACGCAAACATGTGAGAATTTATCCATCAATTATTTATTATTTTATTCATCGATTTGTCAATGGAAACACCAGAACGGTCTCTATTAGTCAATGGGAACACTGGATTTGTTTGTGGCGTAATAATCAGGTTTTGTTTGTTTACAGTAAATAATTGATAAAGATTTATTTATCTTTAATATTAAATATTAAAATTATCTTTAAAATGTTGGTAAATCTATTATTATGAGAATTTAAATGGTTTGATTTTACATTTTCACCAAAATAAAATTAGCGGATGATTAAATTTATTTAATTTTAAAAATAAAATGACCTTACCTAATTAAAAATAAAACATCTAAACCATTCAATTTATTGGAAGAAAAAAGTATTTGAGACAATAAAAAATGAAATTACATCTTTTGAACAATATTAAAAAAATATGTTTGACTGCTTCAAATTAAAAGTATGATAATAAGGTTTGTTTGCGTTTATTAAAAAATATTTTTTTAATGACAACGCAAAACATGTGAGAATTTTATTCATCAATTTGTCAATGGAAACACCAGAACGGTCTCTATTAGTCAATGGGAACACTGGATTTGTTTGTGACGTAATAATCAGGTTTTGTTTGTCTACAGTAAATAATTGATAAAGATTTATTTATTATGGTCAATTTGTATTTATATTTAATATTAAGATTATCTTTAAAATGCTGGTAAATCTATTACTATGAGAATTTAAATGGTTTGATTTTACATTTTCACCAAAATAAAAGGAATTAATTTTACATAAATTAAAAACCTTGAGTTAGATGATCACTAGAAAACACGTTAATTTTTATTGATCAATAGCATTGTTTACTTAAGATTTGTCCTGCTCATGATAAGGCAAAAAAATTTTGTTCCTAGTTCAAACGTGTTGCAGCACATTTCTAAAAATGGTTTTATACTTTTTTAATAATAATGTTCTAGAGTACTACTATATGTTGAGCGCGAAATTCAAGTACAGAACAAAGATATAAAATTTTAATTTTCAATAAATATATATTGATTTGATGGTTTTTAAATGAAAATAACAGATTATTATAAATTGAATATTATAATTTTTATATTTTTTTTATAAATATATTATCTTTTTTTAAAAAAAATTCTCTGTTTCCTTTTTCTTCAAAAATTTATTTTCACCAAATATTGAAACCCTTTCAACAAATTTGCTGTGAATAAGTCTGTAGTAGATACTAGATATTGATAATAATAAATTAAAAAAAATTGACTAGAAAATTATATAAAGAGAAAGATTATTTTAATTTTATAGAATCCAAAAAGGCATATGTTAAAAAAGAGAAAATATGTGATCATATGTAAACTTAAAACTAAAGTCTGTCGTTAGTTTTAAACAAAGTGAAATGAAAGGAGAAAGGAAAGAAATAATGGACAGCACACGTAACAAAAATCTCAGGCATGTGAAGAAAAAAAGTGTAATGATATCTATCAAGTTGCGTCTAATTTGCACCTCAAAATAAAAATAAAAAAATAATCAACCACTTTTTCACGTTATAAATAGGATAGAACTTAGCAGATCTTGCCACAGCATAAGCACCAACAAAACATCAATAATCCTTTCTTTGGCTTCCAAACCTTCGAGGATGAGCATAATAATGTCCACCAAGACGTCCCTGAAGTCTCTCCTCCAAAATGATGAGAATGTGCACAATCCATTAACCATGTCTGATGAACAGATTTTGGAACAAATTTACTCAACCCATGTTCATAGTGACACAAAGTTTGATGTGGATTCTCTTTT
Source organism: Pachyrhizus erosus (assembly GCA_026544285.1). Lineage (NCBI taxonomy): Eukaryota > Viridiplantae > Streptophyta > Magnoliopsida > Fabales > Fabaceae > Pachyrhizus > Pachyrhizus erosus. The sequence goes on along the minus strand of JAMLFT010005100.1, from coordinate 2,852 downwards.
CACCCTTGTTGAGAATACTCTTCGACGTTCAACACACATTGTTGACAATGTTGTGCAGGTATATATTTAATTTTTTAATTTCTACTTTCCCTCCACGTTAAGTTTTGCTTCCTTCGAATATGCATGCACTAAAGATAAATATTTTTTTTTACAGGGATCTCATGCAAGCTTAGAGCAAATAGATGACAAGATCCCCCAATTCAATTCACCACTTTGTACCCTGAAGCAAATTTCTTCTGAGGTCATTCACAGATCTATCACAAAGAGAGAAATTAAAAAAAAAAAAAAAAAAACAGAAGCATATACACTTGCACTATACATAATATAATACAAAAAATGTGATAGAGAATTAAATTCATAAAAACATTATATTTTTGACTAATAACTCTTGAACATGACATAGTAACTTGTGGTGGCAGATGTCATGCAAGCCTCCAAGTGAGGAGATTGCTCACAAAACTACACTGGCCATACTTAACAAGCTCTCAAATTATGAATGGGATGCAAAGGCAGTGCTGACACTGGCGGCTTTTGCACTGGAATATAGTGAGTTTTGGCTGCTAGCTCAGTATCAACCAACAGACCCTCTTGCCAAATCTGTGGCTATTCTGAAGCGAGTGCCTGTGCTCACAAGGCCTGCAGCACTTCAAAAGCATCGCCAAGCCATCGTTGAGGTTAACAATTTGGTGAAAGCAACGTTGCAAGTGATTGAGGTAATCTTTGAGTTGGAGAAACTTACCACTTATGACACCAAAGATGTACCTGCTTTGGGCCTTGCAATTGAGCAAATCCCTGTTGATGTTTACTGGGCGATCATCACTATCACCGCTGTGGTTACTCAGATTGATTGTCTCACCATTGATTCGTAAGTTACCAACTTATTAAATCAATACTTGCTTCATACTTTTATATATAAAACCTTATTATTTTATTAATTGTATATTTTTTTTAAATGTATAATTTACTGCTTATTTAAGAGAGCACAAACAAGAACTGTCTCACTATGGTCAAAAGATCAATATCATACTCAGCAAGCTCAGGAAGCAGATCGCGCTCTGCAGACAACAGATAGGTTAGCAATTAAAATAATTGCCTTTGCCTTCAATTATTCTCTCGTCACGTTTTTCCTTAATGCATATGTGCTTTTGATCCAAAGCTGTGATTGATGGAATAGAAGGCAAGGAGCAGTAAATTAGATGCTAATTGGAAGATTTATCTGTATTCTTTCAGATGAGGCAGAATACTATCGCAAACTTAGAAAGCTTTTCCAAACCCCCACTGAAATAATGGAGGTGTTTAAGGTTCTGATTTTCAACAAGGATACTCCTCAGCCACTGTTCGATGGTGCCACTAAGACTACGGTATGTGATTTCTTTGTTAGGTTGTATTTGGATAAAAATTGAAAACATGTGTTTGAGAATTTTAATGCGCGATTTTAAATTTTAAGGCATTAAATAAAAAAACATTATTTTGAAAAAAAAAATTACTTTTGAACTCCTCTATCTAAATATTCACTTAAAATCATTGGAAATTTGTCCCCATCAGAAAAAAAAATGCTTGTGAAGTTTTTTTTGGTCAATATAGGATACTAAGAAAGGGAGGAGGGCTGTACCTCCAAAACCTCGAAAAATGCATAAAATCGGTACAAAACCACACATTATTTATGCCACATCTTCGCATAGGTTAAAATTATGTGTGGAACAAACATAATTGACGATCCAAATCTTGTAGAAAACGACGCGTGGTTTGTTTTTTTCAAGGGAAATTAATTTTGGTAGTGTGAAACGAAAGGAACCAAAACTTTTAGGTATGTTTGATTATAATAGGAAAGTGAAAAAATGAAAAGGAAAGAAGTGAAATGAAGAGATCATTATAAATAGTTTAGTAGGAATATGTATATATATATATATATATAATGATATATATTTTTATTTATGTAGAAAAAAAAAGTTAATTTTAGAAATAAAAATTCAATTTTTTATCTTCCACTTTTTTTTTATGATTCAAATTTTAACTTTTATCTCGTTATTTATTTAATTTTTAACCGAACTAAACAGACCCTTAACAAAAATACCTTCCTTTTATTCTCGTTTGATTGGGACTGAAAAAAACGAAGAGATTCTTTTTTAAAATTTAAATTAAAAAATGAAAATGAAAACGAAAATTTATCTTTTATTTTTAAAAGTTAAAGTTTCTATTTTTTTTTCTTCAACCTTTATTATTTAATTAAATAAAAAATAATATATCCTTATCTGTATTGTTTTTCTCTTTCTTTTCTTTTCTCTCTTTCAGACACATCATTGAAATTTTGTTATATTTTTCTTTTGAAATAAATGGTGTTAAAAAATTACTTTAAACATGATTTTAGAATAAAAAAAATTTCATTACATAATAAAATAAAATAATTTTTAAAATATAAATACATTTTATAAGTTTGTAACTAAAATAAATTATTTTTAATATTAGTATCAGTACTATTATTATTATTATTACCAAAACATTAAATTTTTATTTCTGTGGAAATTAATTAACTTGTAATAAAATTTATTCATTTATTTCCTTGAGAAATATTCAATCACAATTTTTGTAATGGAGATCATGGAGTTTCAAAATTACAAACAAACAAGTGGCACTTAAGTAACCAAATAAACGCGACATGTTCCCCACCTCGTCAACGAAGAAGAGGACACCACAAAACATGACCAGACGGAATTAATTTTTGATTAAATAATATTTTAATTCTCTTAAAAATTATTAATATTTAAATTTAGTTTTTAAAATTTAATATTAGTTTAATTTTTTAATTTTAAAATTTATTTTTTATTTTAAGTATTATTTAAATTAATTTTTTT
>JAMLFT010005099.1:0-18180 GCA_026544285.1 Pachyrhizus erosus | reverse complement strand
TAAACATTCAAGTTTTTTATTTCTTATCTCTACATATTTTTATTTATTTAAAGTTTATTCTAGGTTTTATTTCTAACATTTTCCTAATTTACTAACTAATTTTCTATTATCTAACTAATTACTTTATTTACATTGAAATGATAATATTTTATTAACTTGGACAAATGGGATGTTACACGAATAACTCAAGACCTAGAAAGAATAACGCAAGATAGAAATGAGGAACCTGCGAAATATCGAGGACTCGCATCCTTCTAAAGGAATAATCCACCTCGCTTTAACGATTCCTTCAATCCTGAAGGGGCTCAAAATTGGATCACAAAAATTGAGAAGGTATTTACCGCCATGTCATGTATGGAGGAACACAAAGTTAATTTCGCAACATTTATGTTCATTGGGGAGGCAGAGAACTGGTGGAGAATCACCCGACCTACCTTACCTCAGTATAATTACTTTATTCTATGGGAAACTTTCAAACAAAAGTTCTTGGACAAATATTTCCCCATTGATTACCGGCAAAAGAAGGCACGTGAATTTTTGGAACTTAAGCAAGGAAACTTATCGGTTGGAGAATATGCTGCTAAATTTGATTAGTTACTTAAATATTTACCCTATTTCGGGGTGAACAATGGACAAGCAATTTGTTCCCAATTTGAGAATGAATTACGCACTGAGATCAAACAAGTCGTTGGATGTTTACAAATCTCCGATTTTCCCACTTTTGTGAGTAAGTGCATAATCTTGAAGATAATTCAAATTCCCGTCGAATGCAGTGGAAGAACGGAGGCCCACAGAAGTATCTAATGAAATCTTTTGGATACCCAAGGAAATCCTACCAACAACCACCATCTCAAGGCAAAGGATCTTTCAGGCCGAACCCATCCATGGGAAGTTCTAGACTGGCTGGTTCCTCACTGGAAATTGACACACTAGTGAAATGCTTTAAGTGCAACGGGCCACACTACTTGAGAGATTTCCCTAAAAAAAACATCACTTGCAATAATTGCGAAAAATGGGACATTTGGCTAAGGATTGTTGGTCTTTAAAGAGAGAAGCATCAAGCGCCAAGAAACCGACATAGAATCTAGAAAAGTCAAAGACAACAGGGAAGGTGTTCGCGATGAGTGGTTCTGAAGCGGCTACTTCAAATGATTTGATTCACGGTAAGTGTCTAATCCATAATAAATTGTAAATGTACTTTCCGATTCTGGTGCAACACATTCCTTCATATCTTATGACTGTGCAAAATATTTAGCCCTACTCATGACTCCTTTACCATATGCCCTAACTATAAATACCCTTACTGATAAACTTGTAGTCACCTCTCAAGCCTGTAAAAGATGTCTTGTTCTCCTAGAAGGTCAAAACTTTCTTATAGATCTAATATGCTTATTTGTGACCAATCTAGATTTAGTACTAGGAATGGATTGCTTATCTTTCAATCACATTACCTTAGATTGTCATAACAAGACACTGACTTTTGGAACCATGCATCTTGAATTCATGGAAAGTAAGGCAGAAAGAGAGAAAAAGGAGGATGTCCAATTCTTTATGGCATTATTCTCCACAAAAGCATAAATGGAGTTAGATGTCCATAATCTACCAGTTGTTTGAGAATTTTCAGAAGTCTTTTCGAAAGAAATAACGAAATTGCCTTTAGAACGAGAAGTCGAATTCTCCATTGACCTTATTCCAAGATCCAATCCGATTTTTATCGCACCTTATCGAATGTCACCAAAGGAATTGGCTAAAATCAAAAGTCAACTAGAAGAATTCTTGGACAAAAAGATCATCAAACCTAGTGTTTCACCATGGGGAGCACCCGTACTGCTAGTTAAAAAGAAAGATGGCAGTATGCGCCTGTGCATCGATTACCATTAATTAAACAAGGTAACCATCAAGAACAAGTACCCACTCCCAAGGATTGACGATTTGATTGATTAGTTAAAAGGAGCCCAAAATTTCTCAAAGATAGATCTACGATCAAGGTACCATCAAATCTGGGTGAAGAAAGAAGACATCCCTAAGACAACTTTTCGTACTCGCTATGGGCATTATGAATATTTAGTTATGCCCTTTAGATTAACTAGTGTTCCTACAGTATTCATGGATTACATTAATAGAATTTTCCACAAGTATTTGGACAAATTTGTGGTAATTTTCATTGACGATATTTTGATATACACAAAGAGTCCAGAAGAGCATGTAGAACATCTTAGGATCGTACTGCAAATTTTGAAAGAATGTTATCTTTACGCAAAACTTTCAAAGTGTGAATTCTGGTTGGAAGCAGTCAGCTTCCTTGGTCATGTAGTATCTAAAAAAGGAGTAGCGGTCGGTCTGACTAAAGTAGAGGCAGTAACACAATGGAACCCACCAACAACAGTTACTAAAATAAGAAGTTTCTTGGATTTGGCTGGTTATTATAGGAAATTCATTGAAGAATTTTTTAAACTCGCCTTACCATTAACAAAGCTAACTCAGAAGGGACAAGCATTCACTTGGGATCAAATATGCAAAGATAGTTTCCAACAACTAAAGACAAGGCTGACCACCACACCCATCCTACCTTTACCAGATCTTGAAAAGAAGTTTGACGTTTACTACGATGCCTCTCGTCAAGGATTGGGATGTGTGCTAATGCAAGGAGGAAAGGTAGTAACTTATGCCTCAAGACAATTATGTTCACATGAAGGAAACTATCTCACCCACAATCTAGAGCTAGTTGTAGTAGTCTTCGCACTCAAAACCTGGAGACATTATCTCTATGGGGCAATGTTTGAAGTATTTAGTGACCACAAGAGCCTAAGGTATTTGTTTGATAAAAAAGAACTGAACATGCGACAAAGACGCTGGATGGAATTCCTAAAGGATTACAATTTCAAATTATCTTACCATCCAGGCAAGGAAAATGTGGTAGCAGATACGCTCAGTAGAAAATAACTGCATCTGCCATGATGGCAGAAGAACAACAACTACTAGAAGACTTCAAGAATCTCAACTTAGCAGTAGAAGTACGATCTAGAAGTCTATATCTGAGGACATTGACTATTACTAGTGACTTCATAGAACAAATTAAAGAAGAACAAAGGAAAGATCAAACTTTACAAGAAAAGTTGGGAGTAGTGAACGAGTGTCAAGAGAAGCAATTTCAATTAAGCATGGACGGAGTAATTCGAATGAAAGGAATAATTTGTGTTCCTTCCAACGAGGAGTTGAGGAAGATGATTATGGAAGAAGCTCACAAAAGCCAACTTAGTTTTTGCCCAAGAACCAAAAAAATGTATTAGGATCTAAAGAAAAGGTTCTAGAGGCAGGGAATGAAAAAGGATGTGACAAGATTCGTCGCAGCCTACCAAACTTGTTAGTAGGCTAAGGTAGAACACCAAAAACCTTTCGGATATCTTCAACCACTTAAAATTCCTGAATGGAAGTGGGACAACATTTCCATGGATTTTGTAACTGGGTTACCTAGGACCCTCACTGGACACAATGCTATATAGGTAATTGTAGATCGATTGACATAGACATGATTTTGTGTTTTTCTACACAACCTTTCCTTTCTAACACTCCAAAACTTATTATAAGTTTATATAATCAATCCCTAGCCTATTTCAACCATTACAAACCACAAGGTACATGAAAAATATGACTCTTAATACATTCACACATCAATTTATAGAATTTAATCATTAAGCACATGAAAAAAGGCAAAATTATACAAACAACCAAACACCTTAACAATCAATCAATCATGATACCAATCAAAACTTTGGGATATTCATAATCCATCTAATTAAATTAAACATAAAACATAAAACATAAACTAATTTAGGATTTAGGGCAAACCGTTTTACTCATGGCTAATGACATATCCATAAGCAAAAACTTTCATTCCTTGTACCACAATTTATGGAAATCAAGAGTGCTCAATTGAAGACAAAGGCCTAAAGGCATAGGAGGAACTTTAAAGACCAATGACAAGGGCTCGAGCAAAAAGGATAAAATGGGATCTAGAGAAGATAATTGTTGTCATATTCAAAAGTGGGATCAATTTGAATTTAGAAGAACTCGTGGTGATTAATTGCATACATTTGAAAGATGTAAGCTCCGAAGGATTTAATTAAGAGTTATGTTAATTAAGAGTTATGTTAATTAAATTATTTTCAATAAAAGGTCATGCTGACTGTTACTAGCTTTTAGGTTTTATTTAGCATCAAAACTTGTTTTATTTGGTTTAATAATGTTTTGGGCCTCTTAATATGTAAACCAATTGACCCTTTGGGGGTTGAGCCAATTTAAACTCTTGTAATTGGATTATGATGACGATTTTTGGAAAGAATAGAATTGGAGGTCAAACACTCTTGTGTGAGCGTGTGACTCTAGGGTTAATGAGTGAGCCTATTATCCTTGATCTTATCAAGAGGGCAACACTTTTGTGGCAATCATTCATTCTTGGCTTATCAATATTTGATTGTGGCACTGTCTTCCCTCTTTTTCGTTCCTGAATTTGCATTTTATTTTTTGCAAAATTTGTCACTTTTCTCATGTCCATATCTCACATTTTTACTTATCATTTTCTTGTGATTCTTTAGCCTAAATTGTGTTTCGAAACAAGATCTTTCACCTTATTTTTGAATAATTGAAATCCAAGTTTTGTAGCGCAAGATATAGGGATGCTTTTCATTGAGGATGAATTTTAAGGTTTTCTAATTTATGCTTAATTTCCCAATCTGTTTTGGGTGTGATAATCCAACTCATGATCATGACTTAGATAACAAGGGTTGAAGTTGTCGTCATCAATTGATAAAAATACTACAAGGGTTGGATCAACATTCCTCTAAATGACGACTTCAATAGTGCTTTGTGTTAAGACTCTCCTAAAGATTCTATGGTGACAACATAATTTTCTAAGAGAGACACCAAAGAATGCTTATGATTAAGTTTAAGTTTTAGAAAATATAAAACAACTCTAACAATAGTTGTACCATAGACATGAGGCCCAACTTAAAAAGAACCAAATAACCCAAAAGTCCAATGCAATAACTATAAGAAACTTTTCTTATTTTATTTAAAATAATTAATTATAATATATAATTTTAATACTTGTTCTCTTTTCCTAAATATTTTTGACATAACTTTTACCAAACTATTTATTTATTAAATAATTATATAAAGATAAATTTTACTATTTATTTACATAATATAATGAAAAATCGTTATTAAGATTATACACAAAACATATAATGATATAATGAAATTTTGTGTTGGGTGTGGTAGGCTAAGATGTTATAATGATGATGAAGCCATTATTGAGATGCCAATAACTTTATTAGTTAAGAAGTATAACAGTTCATACATGATATAATCTTCTTGACCTATCCAAATTTGTTGAATCAATTTGGTAAATGTTTAATATTTTAAATTAAGATAAAGTAATACTAACTTCCACATGAAAAGTTTTAAGTGGTGTTAATCAATATGTTATTACTACTTGATGATGAATAAATTTATTTAAGCTTTGATTAAACATTGAAGGTTGATGAAAATATTGATGTACAACCTTATTGGTTAATAAATGAAATTTTAAATGATATAAAATATTTTGGACTAATTAATCTTGAAAAATTATAATGAGAAATATAGATATCTCTATTGGTTTATGTAATGGAACTATGTTTATTATTGAAGCATCAATGGTAAATAACGTTGGAGCTATTATTGCTACTAGAAGCAATATTGGCTATGAAAGATACTTTTCAAAGCTTAATCTAGTACTATTTGATTGCATAACTCCATTCAAGTTTTAGAGATATCAATTATTGTGTATTGTTTGTTTTGCAATGACTGTAAATAAAAGTCAAAGTTAAAATTTATCTTAAGTTAAATTTTTTTTACTTATATTCATATATTTTTATGACCAATCATATGTTACAATTTCACGAATTAAAAATAAATAAAATTTAAAGGTGTTGTTTTGAAGTGCCTTAATTGTAAAATATTATATATAGAAAGTGTTTCAAACAATATATATGTGTTGCTTTTGTTATGTACAATTTACATTTGCTTTATAATTATTGAATTCAATAATTTATTATTGTGTTAATCAGCTATGATAAAAATTTGAACTCAATTAATTTTTAATCCATGATAAAAATGATGTTTATTTTTTCAACAAGAGAAAAGTTTAAATTATAAAAAATTATTTATTTTCATTTTTTACTTTCAACTTTTTACATTTTAATGAATTTTACACTCAACAATTTGTTAAGAATAAATTATGATAAAATAATTTAGTGATGATAAAATTTATCAAAAAATAAAAATTAGAGATAAAAATGCAATTAAATCTAGAAAAAAGTATAAAAATAAAAAAATTATTAATCCAAACAAGAATTTATTTCTTCATTTTTATTAGAAAAATGAAAATTACATAATTTTAAACTATTATAATTTAAATATAAACAACAAAATAAATAAACTATTTCCTAGGCATATTAATATTTTTTAAAAATTACCCAAAACTCGATGACAAAATAAACAATTACTAGTTTTAAATTAAACATGGCTAAAAATTCCATTATATTAACTATCGTTGTAAAGTTTCCTCAAAAAAAAAAAAAAAAAAAAAAAGGGTACCCATCACTGAAAAGTAACAACATGCTAGAATTTCAAACGGCGAGACGAAAAACCTGATTTCCCGCACAAAAATTGATTTGGCTTCCGTCCCCAATCTTTCTGCAACCCAAACACGGCACTATGGAGCCTTCAAAGAACAACACCCAATCGGAAGAAGACACCAGCGTCACCGTCGCGTTGAAGAAGAAGAGGTTACGGCGCGTGAGCTTCGCCGACAACGAAATCACCTCCGTCCACGTCTTCCGCCGCGACGACGACTCCACTTCCTCTCCCTCCGAAGCTCCTTCCGATCCCTCCGTCCTAGGGTTTTTCCGCGACCTCGCCTCCGACAGCGACGACGAACCCGAACCCGAACCCGAACTCGAAAACTCCTTCCTCCGCCCAACCGCTTCCCCCTCTCCTGGCGGCAGTACCACCGCCGACGACGCTGACGGTGAGCTCCAACTAAATATCCTTTCTCTTCCTCGAGTTTTGTATTTTACTTCCTCTCTCTCCATAGTTTAGTACTTCAATTTTTTTTATCAGCAAAGGTTAACAGTTAATTTGTTAGATTTTTTTTTTATTAGTGAAAGAATTCGAACTAACGACTTTTTTCTTTCTCTTTTCAACCACTCTTTTATTACTTCAATTCAATTCCTTTCTCTTGATGAACTGTGCAGATGATGATGGTGATTTTCACGGTCCGGTGTCGGCGCATTTCATCAGGACGGAGCGGTTATCGGACTCCGGCGTCTCGGACGACGTCACGATGGACTCGACGGCGTTCTCGCTGCACTACCGGAGTCTCGCTCGCTCGGACTCCGGCGACATCAAGACACGCCAGTTCGAACTCACAACGCCGAGCTCTCAGGGAAGCTACATGGAGCTCACGGAGGCGAAGAGGCCGCGCGAAGTGGTGCTGGATAAGGATAGCGCTGGGAGAGACTCCAACGACATGAGCATCGAGGGAGAGCATCATAGGAGTTTTGGATACGACACACTATCTCCTGCGTTTGGTGGTGCTCCAGTTTTGGCAGAAGGAGCACCCAAGGACTCACAGCAACGCAGCTTGGAAGGCTCGTTTGGGTCTCCAGTTACTCACCTTCACCAGATACAACCGTCTGGTTCTTCAATTAAGGTGAGAAATAATTGCGTTTTAAATATTTCTTTAGTAACTACTTGTAGCAGCTATCACAGTATTAGACAGCCAATGCAGAAATATGGAATAATGCACTGAAACACAATGGAAGTGTGTTTATTCGAGATAAAAGTGAAATTACTATTACTATCAGAGATATTGCAATTCCTGCATACAAATCAAGAAGAGAGACACGAGAGTCTGACTAGAGAAGAGAGAAAGAAGGGAAGTCACTCATTCTACTGTTCCACCCCTATTATATTCCCTTTTTCCTTTGTATCCTTTCATCCTTTCCATGTAATCCTTCAGTAACGAACTCTGACTCCTATTGTGTGAGCTCCTTCTTGGTCCCTTAATGGGAAATGTTTCTTGGACACCCATATGCTAATATACACCTAGAGAAAAAAACAAAAAAGAAGAGAAAAGTGATAGATGTAATGGTATTTGATGTGACAAGAAGAGGGAGATAGATACAAATGAGGGGTGTTAATGAGGTGTCTAAAATATTTGGGTGTTAAAGTATCATTCCTCGTCTCTTAATTTGTGCATCACCCTCCATCTGTCGTTTCCCTCTCACTAACTTGCTGAAGTGGATCTCATTTGTTGTCATGACACTACTAGTTTAGGAGCCTTTTATTTCAATTTTCTATTGTTTGTCTCTTTAGTGTAATATGACACTGTCACATTTCCCTTGTGATCATATATATGTTTTTGTTTTTAGTTTGAGTAGGCGGTGTCACTTTCTGTGTGCATGTTGTATACATTTGATTTGATTGATAGTATCAAGTTGTAGGTGTGGATGGTTTATTTATGATGACACTTTTCTGGCTATCCTTATATCTGCTATTGCAACTGTTAGGTTAAGTACAGGGTTAAGTCATGTTTGTTTATGGTTTATTTTTTTCTAGGAAATTAAGGAGTTTTCTAAGGATGCAACTGAGATTGTGCCAGTTTGTAGACTACTGGACTTTGAGAATTCTAATAGAGGAACACCGCTGAGGGTGGATGAAGATAAAGGAACGGTGTTGGACTCCAACCATAAGTCTGATCAAGTACACCAAAATCCAATGCATGGGTTTACACCATCGTCATTGTCTGGAAGAGAACAATTATTTATGAGGTCTCCTGATTCATCCAGACATGCTGGTAATATAACTCCACTATTAAAGCAATCTGGTTTGTTTGGTCCAGAGGTCCGTATCACGCATGGTGCAACTCCATCTTCTGTACATAGAAGTATGTCTAAGTTGAAAACACTTGAGACTACTCCTGCCATGTCAGGTCTGAAAGAAGGAATAGACAGATTGAAAGCTAGACTATCAAAATACTCTCCTGGATTTTCTCTGTCAAATAAAAAAGATTGTGAATACAAGCAAGATGAAAGTCACCAAACTCCTTTAGGAGAAAAACTGTTTAGTTTAACTCCAGATAGTAACGCGTATAAAGGTTTAGTTGATAGCAATGATCATGGAATTCAATCTTTTAAAAATGTTTGCAAGTCAAGTCAAAATGAGGAGACTTTGGACACCAGAATAGATGAGGAAAACTTAATGTTGATTTCAGCTCATGTTTCTTACAGTGATGAAAATCCTAAGGCTACGGCAACGGGAGCTTCTCCCTCACAGATGACTCATTTAACGAAGGTGGCAGATGTGGACCTGGCAGATAGCACGGTTGATGAAGGGAAAGATGAAGTTCTAGTTCCAAGTCCTCCTATCCAAGAGGTAACACCTCAGTTATGCTCCCTGCAAGACCCACCCAGTATGCAAGACTTGTCTTCTGAGGGTCAGAGCCCTCTTAACAAATCAGGTATTGAGATTTCTTCTGGGAAGAAAAGAAAAGGTGATGAAATATTTAGCAATGGAGACAATATAGATAAAATAGGGAGGATTGACAAAAGTCCAGAGGTTCATGAAAATGTGAATGGTGACCTACAGTTAGTTTTGGAGCAAACAGGTTCAATGAGAAGTGAAAGAGAGAAGCTTGGAGATCAGACTATGAATGATGGGGATCTTGTATGGCTACTGTTTCATGTTGTATTATAGATAATATGATTTCAGTTGTTTAGATGGGTCTCTGAACTTTTCAATTACCATGCAGATTCTTAAAAATTTCTTAGCTGGAACAAATCAGATGCTACCTCCTTCAGTTGATAAGCTAAATTTGAGATTGGTAGGTTCTAATTTGTGGGTGTAGACTTAAAAAATGATAGTATTCAAATAAAATTTTGGATATTGTTACTTTTTAGTTTTGATTGTTCACATAATTTGTCATAGCTATTTATATAAATAATAAATAATTATTTCTCCCCCAATATTTAGATTGGCAGGTTGGAAGATACTTTGGGTCATCTGCAGAAAGTTAAGAAGAAAGAGATTCTTTGTTCTGAAATTCAATCTCAGGTCTGTTAGATTAGATATCAAATTTAATACACCTTTTTGGTTTTATTATATCATGAACAGGCTTACATTTTATAGTAATTAGAACATATTACTTCCTCTAAAGTCAGTTTAAACTTGGCATCAATTTATTAACATGACATGGTTCTTGTTTGTTTTTTTCAGCTCAAAATAACTGATCCTCTAAACATTCTTAGAGACAAGAGGTATGTATATGTTGTTTAACTAAGTAACATAATTGAGACTTATGCTGTTCGATACATGTATGGTTATGGAACTGTTTTGGATATATGATTGGTGATGTGAACTTAGAGTAATCTTTTGCAGAGTTGCTGAAACAAGAACGTTGCTGTATAATATAGCATATGAGAAGGCAAAATTACAATTATTGCATGTGAAGCGTGACAAATTACAGGTATCCTATCTTACATGAATACATGTTCCATGTTAGTATTTAACAATGCTCACAGTTGGTGATATGAACTTCCCTTGTAAACAGAAAAAGGTACAACAGGTAAGCTCTGGGCTTCAAGAGTGTGAGTTGATAAAATTAAATTTCATCTCACCTTCATCTAAAAGTGGGGCACTGGACACTCAAGCTGAGCATAGTCGTTCCAAGGGAAAATGTCAGGTATAATTATGTGTGTGAAATATTTATTTAAATTGACCTGGAATTGGGGACTGGGGACCATAATTGAAACATGGTTGGAAAAAAATTTCACTGTTGGGTAGCGGGTCCACTGTGAATATGTGAAACAGGGTTGCCTCTTATCAGGCTCTAGATATCATTCAGAAAATAGAGAATGAGACATGAAAATTGTGTTTGAAGTACATAATGGAGCTAAATTGTATAGACCAAAAATCATGAATACACATATTGGAGTTATCCTAAATTCCTATATACTGCAATTGCATGATATTGTTAGCCCATCCCACGAACCTAGATGCTATTTACATATGTTCAACAATTTCTTTATTTAATTTGGGCTTTTAGTCTAGTATTAATAGACACGAGGAGTTAGTACATTGCCTTATGGGTAATGTCATATTCCAACTAATCATATCATTTCACATGGATTGCATCATTATATAAGAGAATATTATTTAATCTTTATTCTTTCTCTTCCTTCTTTCATATGTAAATGTCTGAAATCAACTCTACTTTGACAAAGGGTTAAACAAGTGTGAGCTTAACAAAAATAGGTGAGGCAACTTGTTCTAAAGAAAAAATGATTGTGAATAACTCAAGAGTTTGAACACAAACTTCAAGATTTAATTGAAAGGATTCTGGAATTAAATTGGAATTTGTAGTACAGGTCAGGAACACTGACATAAACCTTAGCTATAAATGCTAAGCCTAAGCCCTATCAAGGAATCTCCTACAAAAAGTCCTCAATTTATCACACAAGGAATCAGAAATCTGTCACATCCTATTTAAGAAATACACAATAAAATAATTGATATCACCAATTTATTGTAAAGATCTTCCAAGCATAGTGGTTAGTCGTGGATAGCTGTGTGGAGCAGATGACCCCCACAGATGCTATACAATGAAAATACTTTCTAATACACAAATAATATATGAGATAAGAATTAAAAATTACTCAACATTATCATTATTTATGCTCAAATATTGATAGTTTAAAGACAACTATTATTAATCCAAGGCATAATTAACAATAATAAATCAATTATATTCTGTATAATCCTAAGTTTTGTCGGATGCATGACATAATTTCCTTTGCATTTGTTCCCAGTTCCTGTTCATAGTTTGATGGTGCAACTTGATAATAAAAAGTGTGACCTGTTGTGCTGTGCCATTGCATTTCAATTGGCAATATTTTTTCGTTCATTGCTAGGTTTCTTGCATAAAAGTATTGGAAAAGAAGCTGGAGCTTGAAACTTTGGAATCAAAAGCAAAATCCTTAAGTGAATTCTTACATAGCCACTGCAAGATGGAAGGGGATCAAAGCTATACCAACACCATTAAAGCTGTTTCTGATTATCTGCAGAAGAGAATGCCTTGCAAATCTATATGCCAGAATTTGAAGGTCTTTTGACTTTAAATATGGTTCTTGGCCACATGCAAGATATAATATCATTTTCTGAATTCAGGCAAACATCTTATTTGTATCTACGTTTTCTTTCCAGTTGTGGGAGATTGAAGATTTTGAGCGCAAGGATGGTTGTTACAAAGTTTGTCTCAGCTATTGTGGTTATGTAACACAAAGGTTAGTTAAGTTTGCTCCATTTCCTTATTTTTTGTGATTGAAGCTTAAGTATATCTTTTATGATATAACTAAGTATGCAAGTTCCTACTTATTTTGATGGAATGTAGGTTCACAGTAAATACTGGTCCATCCAGCATAATAATATCAACTAAGTTGAATGATGTGAATATTGGGAAGGTAATTTGGTTGACAATTTATCTATTTTGTTACGTCATTCAATATTGATACCTTTTTCTTTTCTAATATGGCATGTCTATTTTTCAGACCTTCCCAAACTTGGATGCTTTTTCTGCATTTGTCTTTGTCTTAAATCCCCATACCACTAAGAAATGCACTGGTTCAAGCAGTATGGCACGAGAAATACAGGTAGATTACTGTATTTCTTATGATCATTTTCTTGTAGTAAGTTAGTGTTATTTTTTATTTCATATTTTATTGGATCATGGATCACGGACCATGAATAAGCACTTGTGGATCATGAACCGGGAAATTTAAACTAATGTTATGGATCATGGATAAGCCCTTGTAATGAGATAATTCTTTGTGTTGGCTAACAAGCCAGTGTAATATGACATGGCCAAGTATAGTAGTTATTGATGGAGAGCAGTCTCATGGTGAAAACTAGGGGTGTCCACCTTGAGGGTATCTTTTGGAGTATCTATGGGGCTAGAGGTATCCACAGGTTAATTAGATATCTAAACATAAATTAAAACTAGAGGCACTGAAACAAATATGGAAGTAGAGGACAGGCTTGCATGTGCAATTGGAGTTGTGGTTGAGAATTGAATGTGTTAAAAATTCTAAAATCATTACTTTGTGTTAATTGTTAATATCTTTTTTTTTTTTGGTAGGATATCACACTACTAGGAGATACAATACACCTTAGGAGATACTGTACATAAGTGGGGAATTTTGATAGGGCTACGTAGTTGCTTGTTAGAATAGTTAGGTGGAGATTGGAGAGGGTAGAAGAATAGGCATTTTGTTTGGTTATCATTTGAGATCTGAGCATTAGCTTTATTGTAGAAAAGATAAAATCCTTGGAAGGAGAAATCTTTCCTTAGGTTCTTTGTTCACTATGCAATGAAGACTAGTAAAGCATTCTTTTAGTTTCTTTTCCTTTCTCTATTTTTTCTCACCTTTGTCTCTGGAACTCAACCCAATTTTGGGTTCCTATCATTTTGATAGGACCTGTCAGATCAGGATTAGGAGAGATGGATTCATAAGTGAAGTGCTAGAGCAGTCAGTGGAAATTTTGTTGACAGCAGAGTAGTTAGTTAATAATGTGTTATAGTGCAGCTATCGCGTTGTTGCAGGGTGGTCCCACTCCTTTTTTATTTGTTGTGCTGCACCTGGCTGTTGTGGCTGGAGGGGTTATATTTGCAGCCAAGATTGTGTTCTTTTGCTGGCATTATGGTAACGGGGCTGAAGACTATTGCCCATTAAATAGTGTTTCATGCCTTTTGTGGTGGCCAAACTTGGAAAATAGCAGACCCTACTAGCCATGCTCCTACTCTGTTCTGCAGTTGTTCTCCACAGCTAGCAACTCTGAGCAGATCAATGTTGCACCCTGCTGCGCACGCTGCACACCTCTTTTCCTGCCAATCACTGGCATCCAATGTTTGTTACAGTTGCTCACCAGTTTACAAATACCCATATCTTTTCCAGCCAGGTTTTGGTATCCGGCCAATGTTATTGATGGTGGATTATGGTAGCCAGCCAAAAATCCATCATATAAATGTGGTGGATGGCATTGCAGCATATTTTAGAAGCATGATGGACAAGCCCTACTTCACACTGGTGTTTCTCTTGTTTTTGGAGTAAGGATATTCTTGAATGTTAATTTTATGCCATCCTCTATTTTGAAAAATGAAATTTTTTTGTTCATATTATCCCAGGGAAAGGCAAGTTGATTGTTTGCAAAGTCTAGTGTGTTCTTAGGATACATTAAGCTTCAAGTGGGATGTTGATGTTATGTTTTGTTTGGAGCTTGATTGTTTCCTTATGTTGGCAAATTTGACTATCCTTAAGATGGCCACTTTCTACTCTACAGCTAATTTTACTCCATAGATGAGGTTTTACCTGTTTCTTACTCGGACTTATAGTTTGATGGGCTTCAACAGTGTACATCTACAGTTAAGGAAGTCTATCGTAGAAGGATGCTGGAATCACCAATATGGTGGGGAGGGGGGATAGTGAGTAGTGGGAGCGAGGGGATCGTGTGGAGAAAACTGGTGGGTTGGCTGGTGCCATAGGGCAGAGAAGTCTCCTCTGATACTTTTCTTTTGTTGGTTCTTGGTTATTTTCCTCATTCTGCTACTTCTGTTTTGTAACCAGAGCTTGTCCTCTGGAATCTTTACAATTAATTCTATACTATTTCAGTTTCTATCGTAGTTACTATCCCCTGCATGCAAGCCTTTTCAAAGTTTTTTGTTGTTTACCTGGTGCAACTACTTCATTTGTTCATGATACTGTCCTAGATGTCCATATTGTTCAAGATCAACAGAGAAAAACATTTATTGTGTCCTGCTGATAAAGCGGCGGCTATTTTTGCTTGCATAGTGGCCATGCAAAGAAAGAGCCAAACTTAAGTGATTTTTCCATTGAGGGGAAGTGTCTGCATAGTCCAGGTCAAAGATTTGAGCATATTCTTTGGCTGCTAGAGATTTGAGGTGATCAATTTTTCCATTCTTAAATGTATAAATCTGATGACAGCCTACAACTGATTTCTTGGAGGTAGAGGGACTAGTTTCCAAGGCCCACAAAATTGAAATGCATTATTTCATCAAGCTTGGCTTGTTACAGCCTATTATGGGGTAAAGCTCCAGCTGGAGATTTAGGGATGGGCATAGAAGACAAAGAAGAAAACAAACCAATAGCAAAGAAGACAAATGGTGATAATTTACATCAACATAATTAACAGTGGGGTTATTAGTTGATCATATACATTTTTATTTCTTGGGCAAATAGTGTTCTTTTATACCCTCAGGTTTCAAGTTTTAAAAAATAGCAAATGATAAATAAATACTATTATTCCAACATTCTGTTGTAGCCGACCTGCTATTCTACGCAGATAACAAGTTCCCTGCTAAGTAATTTGCTAGATGTGGTTGAGGAGGTTCAATCAGCTCGGATAGAGATTGGGAACTTGGTCGATGCAAAGTTCTATTCTCATTCAGGTAAACAAGTTTTATTTATTCTTTGAAATATTACTTTTAAATTCTATTCTCCATTCAGCCTTGGAGTTGAATACTCAATTACGTGCAGAAAATTCTTCCAATATTTGATTGGAAGTTGATACAACCTTGCATTTTCATTGAAACATGTTGATAAGCACAAACTGAATTTTCACTATAATTCATACTGCTTTTGCAGTTCAGCGGCTTGATTTGCAGCTCTCTTTCATTGATTTCTATAGTGGGAGGAAGGTGAAAGTGACCTTTGATGTAACATGCTTAAAATGGTAAACTTTGGCATACATTTTTGTTTTTAATTTCATTTTAAATTCCATGTCCTGTGGAGCTGATCCTTTCTGGTTCATATTCAATTCATTTAGATTTTGTATTCATACTCTATGTGCATCTGCAAATTTACCCTTAAGAATATATTTTTTATTATTAGGCCTAAAGATGTTTAAGTTTCCTTCAAATACAGTGGTTTTTGATTTTTAGTCTTTGTATTTTTTTTGGTTTTTGATTCCTGCAATGTTCGCTGTTTGTTAACAGCAATATGTTTTAGATCCGTTTTAGGCCCCTGCAAACGTACAACATATTTAAACCTTACTACTATTATTATTTAGCAACAGAAATTTAATATTTATTGCGATCTAACTGTGATTGGGTTCAATTCGGATGAGCCAATGCTCATTGATCTGATTTTAATATTATTTCTACATTTTAGTTTTTGCCATAATGCTATTCTTATGTGAGATCAATTAAAGTCACCGATTTATTTGAAAAATGGTTTCTGAGCAGTGGGGTATATCCTGCTGAGGTCCTTCCATCTAAAATGCATGATGCTTCTAGAGGGGAACAGAAGTCTCTGCCTTCATCGCTTGTAGATGAAATCAGAACTGCTGCAGAGAGTGTGAGAGTTGGATATTCAAGAATTATTAGGCTCTGTAGATGTATTTCCCAGGCAGTTCAGGGTTGTACAAAAAGCAGATGAGATGATTGGCAATTATTGCTCCTCTGATTGCTTTCCTTGTTACTAATTTAGGGTTGATAGTTCATTAGCTTCATCTTGTATATCTTTACTTCACGTCATGGTGTTTGCTGACATTGTCGTGGAACATGTGGAAAATTCATGTTATTATCCACTGGATAGTGCTACAATGAGTTTGAGAATATTTTGGTCGAAATCAGTTTTAGGTCTGAGTTTTTCGACTAGAAAGATATTATCGTTTTTCTTATATTTCTGCTTATTTTCTTTACTTATAAAATGAATAATTATGAAAAAAAAAATTGAGATCCAAGATAAAAAATTGAAATTGATTGCAAGTGATGAAAATGTACATTGAAGAACAATGTGTTTTATGTTACAAACTTTTTTAAAAAAAAAAAACTAAAATACAACCTTTTAAAGACATTTTAAGGTTAAATTATTCCATAGGTTTTTAAACTAATTGAGAATTTTTAATTAGGTCCCAAATTAAAGAAAAATTGTAATTGGGATTTTTTATCTTCTAATTTTTTTTATCAAGTCATTGGGGTTTTAAAATTGTCAAATTGTCATTTTTTAGGTAGCTACAAGTTATAAACTAACTTTGGTGGCACAATTGCAAAATAAAATTGTCACATTGTGAAAGATCTAATTGTATGTTTTAGTATGAAAATCTAATTAATTTTTTAAATAATTCAGAAATTTATTGATTAATTAAATCATTTTAATTTTCAGAGATGATTATGAAATATTGATTTTAAGATTAATATGTAAAATAAAATGAAGTAAATTGATAATTTAGTAGTCATTTGTAAAAATTAAAAATATGAAATAAATGTGTCATCTTATGAATTGCTGGACTTTTGTTCTTTTTTTCTTTATTTGAAAATTAAGCGAACAAAATTTCTTTCATAGAAATAAAAATAGAGATAAGGATTGTCATTGTCATTAGATGCAATGAATACAGAAAATTTAAATTATTAAAACATATATGCTCTATATTTAACTGAATAAATTACATCACATATATGTTTAATTTAAACATGCTCTTTTTTTAAGACAAAATTTAAAAGATTTATAAGTTAAAGTTTGAAATGTTGTGTTGTACTTGCCTATCCAAGTTTATATATAAGTAGGTTTGGTTGCTGCAAAGTAAAAGAAAACAGGCACGTGAGGTTTTTAATTAACCTTAAAGAAAGAGGCACATGAGATTTTTAATTAATCTTTTAATTTGAGACGTATTTTAATTCAAGGGTTAAAATGAGCATCTTTCGTTCATAAAAAAAACTTTCCTCTCATAAATTATTTCTGAACTATTTATAAACTATAAATAATTTAAAAATTTAATTAAAAATTATCAAATGTCAAATTGTAATATTTCAAGTTTTAAATATTAAAAATAAACTGTTAAAAGATCTTTGTTTTTATTATTGTTTTTGTAATTATTATTATTACTATACCAATAATAATGATAATAATAATAATAATAATAATATTATTATTATTATTATTATTGATATTAATATTATTTATATTATATTTTTGTTGTCATTTTTTTTATTGTTATTATATTATTATGATTGTTATATTATATTATATTTAACGTTAAAAAATATTATATTATGTTTTATAA
>JAMLFT010005098.1:0-18182 GCA_026544285.1 Pachyrhizus erosus | reverse complement strand
AATTGATTTTTAAAATTTATAATTTAATTTATATATGTAATTATTTGTACTTTTTACGTATTTAAAGATTAAATAAAAATTTTGATTATTTAATAAACTAAATTATCACATTTAAAAAAAGGAAAGCCATTAAAAGTAACATAATTAATATTTATTTTTTAAACACTAAATGCAAAACCCCAGTGGAGAGGAGGGTTTTTGAGGCCGTGGTGACTATTGCATCCTTCACTCTCACAGACGATTTAATTTGATGTCTTAATTAAAGGCGGCGACACTTTGATTCCATGACTTCACTCAGTTCATCCATGAATTTGAAACCCTTTAATCTCTCAACAACTTGGTCTCTCCTTCTTTTCTTCCTCTTCTTATCGTTCTTATTCCATTCAATTTGATGTTCCTTCCCCCCCATTCCCTCGCCAAGGGACTCCATTCTCTTCCCAACCCTCTCATTTTCCAACCCACTCACTCCGCTATTTCCTCGAACATGTGGCGGCACGCCGCCAAACAAGCCTGCCGCGTTATTATTAGCCAAAACTTCCACCATCCCTGGCTTCTCACTCTCTCCCACGCTTCTGTCTTCTCCCCCAAAGGGGAGGTTTTCTTGTCCAACGTGGCAAAACAAAACTGTATTGGGCGTGGCGATTTCCAGTTTCAGTTTGGTTCCAAAGGGTATTCTGGTGTTGCTGAGGCGGTCTCTTCCACCGATGTGGAGGAAGATGGTACTGCTGTTGATGAAATTCAACAGCTGTTATTGCAGGAGATGAATAAAGAAGTGCAGAGTCAATTGGTGGAGGAAGAGGCTGCCCCAGTTGATGAAATTCAACAACTGTTATTGCAGGAGTTGAATAAAGAAGAGCAGAGTCATTTGGAAGAGGAAGAGGAAGAGGCTGCTTCAATTGATGGAATTCGACAACTTTTAGAGGGGATGAAGAAGGCGAAGCAGAAGAAGGTGGTTGGTTATAGGTGGCACAATCAGGTGAAGGGTGTGGGACAGTCTAGGTACCAGGAGCTGAGAAGAAGGCAGGTTAAGATTGAGACCGAGCTGTGGGAGGAGGCGGTGAAAGAGTATAGGGAGCTTTTGATGGACATGTGTGAGCAGAAGCTGGCACCCAATTTGCCGTACATGAAATCGCTCTTTCTTGGCTGGTATGAGCCTCTGAAGGATGCCATTTCCAAGGAACAGGGGATGTACAGTGCAGGGAAGAATAGGACTGCCTATTCACCATACATTGTTCAGTTGCCGGCAGATAAGATGGCTGTTATCACAATGCATAAGTTGATGGGGCTTCTGATGACTGGAACTGAGCATGCCACCGTTGGCACTGCTAGGGTTGTGCACGCTGCATTAAGCATAGGTGATGCCATTGAAAATGAGGTGGGATATTGCATTGATCGTGTTGTTTGTGTTCGTTTTGTTTGTACTTATGTGCACAAATAGGTTAAATTGTTCATTCCGTACTGTTTTGAATTATGTTCTACAAATTTGATTCCTTTTTGTTTAGTTCAAAAGAATTGGGAACTGCCCTAGGAACACCCTTAGAACATCCATGGGAGTGTGGAGGAAGTTCGGAAGGTTGGGAAGAGAGTATCTTGAGGAGTTGAAGATCTACGCAGTTACCTCTAATATTAAAATAAATTATGGCTTTCATCTTATGGTTTTCTTAATAGAAAAAAACAAATATTTATTTTAGAATGCTTTTTTGTGGGCGGGGATGGTAGCCAGGTGTGGCAATCATAACTCATAAGATGGGGATGAATATATGGGTAATGTAAGGCTTTTTTGGGTATCTTTATGAGTATAAACCAGAGATGAGGAGTACACTACTAGCTACTCAAGCTGATCCATATCTCCCCAAATCATGTACACACACTGACATATATATGATTAAAGTATAAGGCTTGAAGATTGTGCCTTTCTAACAGCAAAATGTTCCTTCTTTTTGTCCTGTTATCCTATATATGTTCTACAGTTTATTCTGAATAATAAACTTCCTTGGGGATGACATTTTATATCTATAGGTATAGGTATCTTAATGGAATCTCTTGTTATGGATGCAACCTTATGAGTTGTTTATTATTTGATGGTTCAGGTTAGAATACACAAGTTCTTGGAGAAGACTAAGAAGAAAAAGGGTGATAGAAGCAAGAAAAATGAAGCTGGTGAGTCTGTTGCTGACATCAAAGAGGAACAAAAGCTGCGGAAAAAAGTCATTGATTTGATGAAAAAGCAAAAGCTAGTCGCAGTGAGGGGGCTAGTGAAGGGCAAGGACGATACAAAACCGTGGGGAACAGTCATAAAGGCAAAGGTTTGTGTAGCCTCGCCTACTCTCTCTAAATTTCTCTTTTTCTATTTATTTGCTTCTTAATGAGACTGTATCCTCTCCACTTCACAGTTAGGAAGCCATTTAATTGAGCTCTTGATGCAAACAGCATATATACAACCACCATCAGATCAATTACTGGATGCTGTACCTGATATTCGTCCTGCATTTGTTCATTTGTCTAGAACAGTGGTAAAAGAGTCAATGTGAGCTTTATTCTCTGCCTCTAATAGTCACCTTTAAATTTTCCAGCAGTATTTTACATTGTTGTTCTGGATATTTTTTTATTTAAACAGAAAAGCAAGCAGAAGATATGGTATTATTCAATGTGACCCTCTAATTCTTAAAGGACTTGACAGAACTGTAAGTATATTCCATCACCTTCTGTTCTTTAGTTGAAGTTTAAATTGAATTTTTCATCATTTGAGATATTTTCCAGTAACATTTTTGGTATTGTTATTTGTCAAGGTTATTGAGCCTTCAGTTTGGAAAGGAGATTTATGTTATGGGCTTCTTTACTTATAAGTTAGATCCCTAATTGAATCAGGGCAATGCTGGATCTTGATTATCAAAGTATGCAGATGAAGTTAGGAGAAGAGAGAATTAAGGAGATATATGAGAATCTAGCTAGAGCAGAATCTTGCCAATTTAATCTTTTTCCTGTACTTTGAATTCACAATAAGTCTATACATTAGGGAATTTTAAGCATGTATATTCCTACTTGTAAGTAAGACTTTGAATAGTGATTTTACCAGGATACTACCTTAAATATAGTCCTAACATAGACTTACTCCCTATTCATAGAAAAACCTAAACCCTTGATCCTAGAACTAAAAAACTTCTGTGGGAATATGCAGATTTTGCTGTCAATGTGGTTTATTAGGTTGTAGCATAATCTTGAAGCTTCTAAGGTAGATCTTTATCTTCAAACCCACAAATGTAGTTCCTTGCTTAGCGCATCAAAGGATATCTCTCCAGTATTATGCTCTGATGGTGTTTTCATTGTCTCTGATATTTTGCTAAATTGATTTTGGTGTCCAATGGGGGTGGCAGTAAATTTAACTGCTAATCCTGGAGTTAATTGGCATTGTAGTCATGCTCTTGGCACATCAAAGCTTGTTTCCTCCTTTTAAATACACTTCTTTTCCAGCCATAGCCCATATTGTGGCTAATGGTTATGGCCTGGATCTGTTTTATCATGAAGTCTTTGGGAGTAGATTAATAGAGTTTCTTCAGTAGAAAAATCACATACTATATTGGAGTTGGATGTCAATGAACAAATGGCTCTTCTCTCACCTGTCTCTCTCCATATCTCTGAATGACGTGAATTTTCAGAGACTTATTAGCTTATCTTATTGGGAATCAAAGCTAAAGCATATGTACAGTTTATTTCATTCAGTTACTGATTGATGATTGCATCTTAATATCCCATATTATTTGTATATATTTATGTTTATAGCCATCTTTGCTCTTGTCCATGGATTCTACAAATCATTTATTTCTTATTTAAATTTTTGTTTTTCTACAGGCAAAAAATATGGTCATTCCTTATATGCCTATGTTGGTTCCACCAGTGAATTGGACAGGGTATGATAATGTACACATTTATTTGCTGTCTTGCTACCCTTCTGTATTTCAATTTTATGGTTGGGTATGATTTTAAACCTTTTCTTTAAGCTAATACTATAAATGGGGCTAGCAGGTGGTCCAAACTGCGACCAAGGTTAAAAAAATCTGAAGATAATCAGCATATTTTTGTTATGATTTTTGTTTTTGTTTTTTCTGCTGCTGAGGATACTTCATCCTTACTGCAATGTACTTTTCTTCTACTCAATTATATTATACTATTAACCCATAAAAGCTACTGTTTACAATTAGCTTCAAAATGTGAATCAGGATTTTCCTTATACACTGTCAAGCACATGAATCAATGTTTACAATAAGTAAATTACAGTTTTTCTTCTTTTAGCTGAATGTCTGACTTTAAGTGCTGACTTCTCCATTTTCCCTTTGCTGTACTTTTGCAGTTATGACAAAGGCGGTCACTTGTTCTTACCCTCTTATGTCATGCGTACTCATGGATTCAGGCAACAACGTGAAGCTGTTAAGAGGGCCCCTAGGAAGCAATTGGAGGCTGTATTTGAGGTCTGAATTTGTTATCAATGTCATGCATGTTGGGTACACTACATTACAAATATTAGTGTTACTCAACGAATAGTAGTATTTGAACTGAATGCATGCGTGTGTGCATTCTTTTCACTATGCTTTTGTCTAAATAGGAATTAGGGAAGGATTTTTCATAAAACACACATAAAATTCTTGTGATCAGGCTCTGGATACTCTTGGGCATACGAAATGGAGGGTAAATAAGAAGGTACTGAGTGTTATAGACAGGATATGGGCTAGTGGAGGCCGTATTGCTGATTTGGTGGACCGCGATGATGTAAGTTCAATCAAATGATTGGTGTTTGTTTGTTAATTTCCGTCTGTTTTAATTATTATCAACTAATTATATTGTAGCTTGTTAACTTGTTTCATTATTACTATGCATAAATCTTCCAAGGTCTATGGATTATGAATTTTATATTTTGATGTTATGCTTTAAGAGAGTTATGTTGATTATGGTATGAAATGGTGTTTAACTTGCTATTGCCAGGTTCCTTTACCTGATGAGCCGGATACTGATGATGAAGCCAAGATAAAGAAATGGAAGTTGAAAGTCAAATCTGTGCAGAAAGAGAACAGAGAGAGATATTCACAACGTTGTGACATAGAACTTAAACTTGCTGTAAGCTTCCTTGAACATTATGTATATTAGTTTGTAATCCATATTCTTTGTCTGGTGACACATCCAATATGGGGTACAGGTAGCACGAAAAATGAAGGATGAAGAGGGTTTTTACTACCCACACAACCTTGATTTCAGAGGGCGTGCATACCCCATGCATCCACACTTAAATCACCTTGGTTCAGATTTATGCCGGGGTATTTTGGAATTTGCAGATGGACGCCCTCTTGGAAAGTCTGGCCTACATTGGCTGAAGATACACATGGCAAATCTATATGCTGGTGGTGTTGATAAACTATCCCATGAAGGTCGCTTAGCGTTCACGGAAAATCATTTTGAAGAAATATTTGATTCTGCAGACAAACCTCTTGAAGGAAGGCGGTGGTGGTTGAAAGCAGAAGATCCATTGCAGTGCTTAGCTGTGTGCATAACTCTAACTGAAGCTTTAAGAAGCTCTTCACCAGAAACATTCGTCTCACATATTCCAGTACATCAGGTATTTGCATGGTTTGAATAAAGTTTAGCATATTAAGATATGCTTAGGGGTCAACATTTTGCTTGAAACTGGTTTAGAGGTTATGACACTGCCATACCTAATAAATCAGGTGGACGCTAGGAGTGGCAAGTACTTATGCTAAAACAGACCACATAGATAGTCCCAATCTGAACCAATTTATAAGTTATCATGAGTTGGGTTGAGATGTTAAGCTAGAATTTTTATCTTAGAAAGGTGTAGTGAAAGACATCCAATTCTAAATTTATTAAAATAGATTAGCAACCAATTATCTCCTTTTATGTGTAATGAACACATATTTCTAGTCAGTTGCTATAGAAGAACATTGATATATTAGGGTTCATTGCTTGTTAGTCATTGTTTGAGCTAAGAATGATAAAAACCTAATTTAAACAAAAATGAAGAGCAAATTTTTCTTGATAAAAAGTGATGCCACATTAAACATGTTCCATTTTTCAGGTTAATCAGGCTACTTTGGCTTTTAAATAGTCTAGTATAGAGCATATAATTTCATTGTTATACTTTGCTTTTGTTCACCTACCTCTGAATTACAGTAAAAAATATATGGATGATATAGGGGAGTACTACCAGGAGTGCATGAATGTTTTTGTTAAGAAGAGGGTAATAATTTTGGTTATCAGTACCGAAAAATAGATATACACCCCTCATCTTAAAAGTCCCTAGATTTGAAATCCCTACAAGTTCAATTTCATTGGAAGCTAGAATATAATCAGGGAGAAACTTTACAAATCTCTTTGTAAAACTTACAAGACTCTTAATGTTCCATCCTTAGAAGTGAATTATTTTTCTTTATAGTATTAAATTTTAATTTTATCTTTCTCCTGTTGATGAGGATGAGCCTAGGATCAATTGTAAGGTTGATTCCTTGTGACATGGTGGTCGGTTCTGGTCACTAAAATATCCTCTTTGTTCATGGGTAACACTGCATGTATCTGTCCCTCCCCATACCACATTGTTGGGAGCCTTGTGCACTAGGGTATCCTTGTCTTTCTAGTATGGATATAAGAATTTTTAAGAATTACATTTTGGTAACATTAGGCTTTAGCATTTTTCTTCATTTGGGTCATTCTCTTCACTACTGTGTAAACATTATCAGCTTAATCTATTCTCACTAATTATTCAATGCCTAATAAACCAACTATGTAATGCTCATAGTTGTCATTGTCAAGTTTATCATTTTCATCATCTCTGTATGGAATGAATCATGTTTATTAACTAATCACTATCTGTACTGCCGTGATTTTCTCTCTTAGGATGGCTCCTGTAATGGCTTACAACATTATGCTGCCTTGGGGAGAGACAAGGTAAAGACATTTGTCACTTTTCTTTTTTCCCCAAGTTCTTTGGTCCTAGATAATAGAATTCAAGTTAGAGAATGAAATATCAGTTTTGAATGTAGCCCATAAGATTTTGATAACTGTTGAAATTGATTTTGGCTTGAGTAGATTAATATAACATCTCTGTACATTTGTACTATCTGGTTGATTTTTACGGTCATGTTTGTTGTCTCTTTGGGCTTTGTCCAAACTAGTCTTGTCAAAAGTGGCAATTGGTGAAACATGATGTTGTCCTGTACTGATTTATGAGCAGAGATGTGTGATTTTCATTTGTTCTGTAAGAACTGTTAACTGATGTTCCTTGAATATCTTCATCTCCTACTATGTTTCTTGTCCCTATCACTTGCCAATTAGGATGCCTTCTATTATATTTTCCACTTTTGAGCACAACATTATTGCCAATCAGAAATGCCTGTCTAGTAATTAATTATTTAACTTTTTCATTCAGTTAGGGGCTGCTGCTGTCAATCTAGTTGCAGGAGAGAAGCCAGCAGATGTTTACTCAGGAATAGCAGCTAGGTGAGTTTGTGTATTGTTACATATAGCTTTAAATTTTACACTGCTACCAATCAGCATTTGGGTTTCCTTTGTTTTTTAGGATAAACAAAGAATTATCGATACATAGCAGGACAATATATGATGCCTAGAATGCAAATAAAAGTTAAACACAATACTGTTTTTTTCAGCAAGATTGGACCTACTATATAAATGTATATAATTTTTCTCTTAAAGTCCGAATGTTTTCTTCTCAATTAGAAATTTAGTAGGAAGAGAGGGGGAGAAGTCTCAATGAGCCCAAACCTGCTAAATATTTCTCTAAGGATTTTTCTATGATTCACGTGGATGCATTTGGTTTGAGAGTATAAGGGCTAAGTTTGATGATTTTTTATTATCTTGAAAATTTCTTGGTAGGCATGGAAGTATTCAAAATCTTTCTTTGTTGGTAGGTTAGATTTTTACAAAGTTTCAGGAAACTAATGGTTGAATTAAGCAGTTACAGACAACATGCCAACTTTTTTGCATTACTGTTGGAGTGTTAGAATTGTTGGAAGATAAAAGAAAGCAGTGTTTGACCACTTTGTTTTATGTCTTTTCTATGGAAGATGTTTTATTATGCTCTTATGTATTTTTTTTTTCTTTCTAATAAAATTTCTTTCATAAAAAATTATGTTTATGGAACTGTAGTCTTTCCATTTATATTATAGGTCTGCTATTTAATTGTAGTTTTGATAAAAGGAAAGCTTTTCTTTACTTTTGGGTTTTGTGGCCCTTTTTTTTAGACTCGAATCTTCCCATGTGAGAGGGATGCTCTCAAAATAAGTAGGTCAATTATAAAAAAATAATTTCTATGCAGAGTATCAAACATCATGCAAAGGGATGCTCAGAAAGATCCTGCAATTTTTCCTGATGCTCTTCATGCAAGGACTGTAGTTAATCAGGTTCTTTTCTGTTCTTTTGATCTGATAAGGTTCATATTTATGCAAGTTTATAGGTTACTTATAGTTGTTGGAAAGTGTAAATTATAGTTTGCCTGGAATCATAAATGTGAATGAAAATAATTTATTGCATAACTGGTTCTAGTTAATGCTGTATTTTTATCTTTTCACTCCTCATCTCTACTGCTTTTGGGCTGATCTTGAACTTTGTTTAGGTGGATAGAAAATTGGTTAAGCAGACAGTGATGACATCAGTGTATGGTGTCACTTATATTGGTGCACGGGAGCAGATAAAAAGGAGATTGAAAGAAAGGAATGCCATTTCAGATGATAAAGAGCTCTTTGGTGCTTCTTGCTATGCTGCAAAGGTTTGAAAGTTAAGAGTTAAAATGGCTCTTCAATGCCTAGTCCCTGTTGGATAGGTATGTGCGTGGTGTTAGTTTAATCTTTATTCCCTTCTCACTTCTCAGGTCACCTTAACTGCCTTAGCGGAGATGTTTCAAGGTGCACGAGGCATCATGAACTGGCTTGGTGACTGTGCAAAAGTATGTTGCATTACTCATTGTACTGATATGTGCACTGTGCATATTCTTATACCTGGACATGGAGAGAATGAATAAATTGGTGTGTATTTGGAGTTATCTAAATGTAGGGTATGATTATGACTAAGACAATTTGAACAGGTAATTGCTTCTGAAAATCAACCAGTGCGCTGGACCACTCCTCTTGGACTTCCTGTGGTGCAACCTTACCGTATACTAGGAAAGCAGATGGTGAATGCAGAAGAATTTTCTTGGAGTTACATCCTTAGTACTTCTTTCAAGTTCCTAGGATTTCAAGGCATTCTATAGGATAATAATCTATTGTTACTGTTATATGGTTGCAGATCAGAACTTCACTTCAGATATTGACATTGCAACGAGAAACAGATAGGGTAAGTAAATTTTACATCATTTCATAGATGTGAAGATAAATTTCTGGACTTAGTGAGAGGTTTGTTTTAAGAATGCTGCAAAATTTCATACTATTCTCTGTATCTATTTCTTAACATATGGCATTATATGCATACATGCCAAAATTTTTATTTCTATGTATCTTTTACTCATCAGCACCTGCCAGTAAATAGCCTGCACAGCAATTGCTTCTTGCAGGCTGGGGTGGTCTGATATGTAAGATGTGTGAATATGTGTGATGCCCTTTGATAGGTTGCTGTGATCAATCTTTGACATCCTACGTTGAGCTTCTTAGCCAATGTTCAGGATTTTATTTTATTTAAAAAAAAATAACTCTATTAAGGAGTTGGTAAAAAGCAATTCTTTCTCAAAAATAAACTGAACCAGATATGCATTAAAAATGCTCCTTTTCAATTTGATGAATTTCAAATACCATAATAACCATGAATATTGTATGATTATTTATTTGATAATAAATTTTTTATTAATATCAAAATTTCTTATTAATACACATTGAAAATAAGTTCATCAATTTGTGTGTATAAAAGCACTAACAACTTTTATAAACTCAGAGCATAAAAAGGAAGACAACAAGTATATTTCTGTACAACTGTAAAGAGTAATTTCAGGGTAAAATTACTTATAATAAAAGGATAAAATTTCATGCTTGGGAATTTGATATCCAGTGGGTTGGAAGACTTCACAACATGCACAGTGGTCCTTAGATAGCATCTGAGATGCCCATGGTCATTTCACTTCCATGTATAAAACATAGGAATCTTTCTAGAGTAATTGTAGCTTCATATAAACAAGTTAATAGACATTTATAGCATAGCTTAAGGGGGAGAAAATTTTTGTATTTTAATTTATATTTTCCAGATTTAAATTGTAAATTTTTAATTCAAATATTCTAGGTCATGGTCATGAGGCAGAGGACAGCGTTTCCACCAAATTTTGTTCATTCACTTGATGGTTCTCATATGATGATGACTGCGGCGGCGTGCAAAAAGGAAGGTTTGCATTTTGCAGGTATTTCCTTGATAAGCCCTTTCTGTTGTTCCCCCCCTTTTCAGTACAGGACCCTGCTAAGGGCTATGGCCAGCCCCACCACTAAAGTGTTGCCTGGGGTGAAGGGAAAAGGGGAAGGGATGTCCCATTAGAGAGGGGTGTTGAACCCCTATACTGTAAATTTGAAGCAAATGTCCCAAACAAGTGAACCAAGCTTGTGGTTCCACACATATTTAGTTGTTTATTATAAAATTATGATACTAATAATGAGTAATTTCTGCTCCATGCTTGCAGGGGTTCATGATTCATATTGGACACATGCATGCGATGTGGATAAAATGAACAGAATTCTGAGAGAGAAGTTTGTAGAACTCTACGAGTCACCAGTGCTGGAAAATGTATGGTTTAAATGCTCATTATTTACATCCAATGTTGTTGTTCCTAAGCCTAGGTATTATAATTATATTTGTGGTGAAACTGATTTCATTAGTGTAAATGGCCACAGCCTGATTGATTTTAGATTTGTCTGTAAATGAATAACAGATGTTTCTTTGTGGAATGTGCTGTATTTTCTGGGACTTAAATACCGAATAGTACTTTCTTCATTGCTTATAAACATTGGAAAACCACGCCACTGGATTTGACAAGATGTGGACTCTGAAATTTAAGTTTACAGAAGAAAGGAATCAGAGTAGCATCTTGATTTGTTATTTGATTTTGATAATTATTTTATCTTATGTTGTTTTGATATTTATACATTATTGCTAGATTTCTCATCTATTTATTTTGTGAACAGTTACTGGAGGGCTTTCAGAGCTCTTTCCCATCACTATCTTTTCCACCCTTGCCTGAACAGGGAGACTTTGACTTGAGAGAAGTTTTAGAGTCACCATATTTCTTCAACTGATCGTCTTCTGCCTTCTCCAAGCCTTGGACTCTTGTCTTTTAGGGCTTGCTGACAGCATGTCGTGTTATGTCCCGTGTGAGCATGGCAAGAACAAGATGTCTTCTGAAAGTACTCATTATAGAGGCTATTTCAATGGCTGTAGATATCTTCAAAGGCACGCAGAGCCTTGAGGAGGACCTTTGTGGTATGATAGGAAATTCACCGGTTACCAGCTTGGTAGGTGATGTATGGATGAATAAAGTTTGAGGGTGTACACATTATACGAAATGGATGGAAAGCTTATGAAGCTGGTGCAGCATTCAGGAGGCTTCCAAGGAAAGCCAAAGGGTTAAATTTGCATTTCCGGACACTGAAGTATGCACAATGAATTTCATATATCAATTTTAAGGGTCTGAAGCATCATTAACAATGAGTGGTAAATCTGTGAGTTCTGCTCCCAAGTCGCCATGCAAATTATGGTATGGATAGCTGCAAACCATCTTGAAATCAAGTGTTATTCACATTTGTACAAGTTTTTTTTTTCTTGTAAATATGAACAGACGTTTTTGTTTGAATTATTATACCTACATGATTTGTAGTATAAGTGTATCAACTTATAAAATTTTAGTGACTGCAATCAATGCCATATTGGTCATCAGCCTAAGATGGTCAATGCTGACCAAAGTTTGATATACGAGACATTTTAATTTCTCCAAGGCCTCCCTAAACTTTTTTCTTTTTCTTTTTTGCATGACTTGTGTTTGTCCATTGATTACTCTGGTGTATAATAATCCTCCTTATTACAACAATGTGAACTTATATTATTGATAATTTGTGAATGATACAAAAAGCCAATGAAGAATTGGCTAGAACAACTTGTACAGAAAATTCAACCAATTGAACAAATAACAAACTAGAAACTAACTAATACCAATTAGTTAGATAGGTTAAAACCAAAATAGATAAAAAAAATTACAAGGAGTAAAATTCTATACGCTAATACCCCAAAAAGCTTAGAGGGATTGAGAAACAAATGAGTTAACCACTTTGAGCTTGTCTTTAAGAACAACAAAATGAGAAGGAGAAAGAGTCTTGATCAAAATGTTAGCATGTTGATCCATAGCAAGAACTTGAAGTTATTTATTAAGAACTCTCTCATGAATAAAAAATATATCCCATTCATATGTTTTGTTCTAACATGAAGAATCAAATTATGAACTAGTAAAATTGTGTTGAGATTGTCACAAAGAATCTAAGGAAGTTATATGAGGAATCTGTAATTCAGATAACAAAGATTAAATCCACATTATTTTTGAAGTAACAGGAGCAAGATTGTGATATTCTATTTCTATGTTGGAATGAGCTACCATAGATTGTTTCTTTGACCACCAAGATATTAGACTTGGTCCAAGAAACATCACTACACCATATGTTGAGCATCTGTCATTAGGATAAAACATCCAATCTGCATCACAATAAGCTTGAAGAAGAAAAGGAGATTTAGAAGGAGCTAGTTGAAGATGAAGTTCCTATGATAAAGTCAGTGTGGCTCAAGAGGTTGAGCCATAAACTGACATACCTTATTGACAGAAAAGCTTATCTCAAGATGAGTAATAGATGCATATTGTAATGCTCCAACAACAAATCAATAGTGAGTAGCATTAGGAAAATAATCAGAACCTTTTTTTGTTAGTTTGTTCTAACCATAAAGGAAGCAATAAGATTGGTTTCAAGCATATTGGTTTTACTAAATAAGTCATGAAGATACTTATCTTGAGTGAGAATTAGAGATCCATTAAGTTGATGTTTAACTTCAATTCCCAAAAATAGTCTAAATCACCAAGAAAATTTGAATTTAACTACTCAATAAAGAACTTAATACAAGTAGCATCATTCCCAATTATGATGATATCATCTACATAAACCAAAATGTACACCATAGTGGAGTCAACAAATAAAGATGGGTCACATTTACTCACCCTGAACTGAAGTTGAACAAGAGCAATGCAAAGTCTATCAAATCAGACCTTAATGCTTGCTTAAGACCATAAATAAATTTATTCAACTTGTAAATCAAGGACTTGTCTTCAACCTCAAATCTTGGAGGTTATCAAGAAAACCAATAAAAAAAATGCATATTATTAACATCAAGTTGTTTAATAGACTAGTGATGAATGAGAGCCAAAGAGAGAATGATAAAAACAGTAACTGGTTTAATGATAGGGGAAAAGATTTCATTGTAGTCAACTCAATCTCTAATGAAATCCTTTGGCCATTAATTTGATGTACTTATTCATTAATTTGATTTGGTTTCGTGTGAGTAGGTAAGGGAACTAAAGTCCATGTGTTATTATGAATTAGAGCTTCATACTTAGCTTTCATACTAGCAAACCAATTAGAACTCGACAAGGCAGTTTTGACAAAATAGGGTTTAGTGTGAGTTAAAAGAAGTGTTGGATGAAGGCTTTGAGTTTAACAATGCCAGATTTTGACCTTGTTTGCATGGGATGAGTATTTTTAGGTGGAGAAGAGACATTATTACTAGAAGAAGGTTGTGAAGATGAAGTAACAAATGCAGTATGAGAAAAAGTGAAGACAATATTAAGAGGTCAAGATGCCTTATTTTGAACCAATGTAAGAGGTGAGTCAATTGAAGAGGAACTATCCAAAGAATTAGATAGCATGGGAAAGAAATCCTTATAAGGAAACCTGTGTTCATTGAAAATAACATCCTTTGAGACATATTCTTCCATTTGATGCAAGACATTTATATCCTTTATATGATATTGTTGACGGTTTGACAAATATACCAAAGTCATTTG
This sequence comes from Pachyrhizus erosus, assembly GCA_026544285.1. Taxonomy (NCBI): domain Eukaryota; kingdom Viridiplantae; phylum Streptophyta; class Magnoliopsida; order Fabales; family Fabaceae; genus Pachyrhizus; species Pachyrhizus erosus. The sequence continues at coordinate 4,096 of JAMLFT010005098.1, read as the reverse complement.
TAATCAATGATGAATATAAAGTTGTCTCCTTAAGAACTTGGTTGATATTTAATTAAGTTACAATTATACTATTTAAGAAATCTAGTTTTACTTACAATAATATTCACATTAGTTCATTAGTTAGTTTGTTTGAGAATGAAAAGTAAATGGAAACAAAGTTCATAAATAAAGCAATAACTAAGATTGAGATATATTAATTGATTAAAAATTGGGATTTGATTTCATCTAACTTTACTCCTTTGTAACCTTAATAATCACACATATGAAAATTTTTCCTCTACTATATTATCTAGAATTATAGTCACCAAAAACTAATTCCTTCGTAAATATCAATACCTTGCATATTTAAAAAGATAACTTGCATTAAGAGCATCCATAAAGATTAATGTTTGACATTCTATTCCTAGCAATCCCAACCATTGGGTATTTCATTTCAAAACAAGATCTAGAAAACATTTTCCAATCAAATTTCAAATAAAACATTTTATTCCTAGCGATCAACATGTAAAAAACATTAAAAACATAAATGAAACACTAATGGGTAGAAAAGAATAAATCATATATATGAAAATCAAAAGCTACATTAAAGTTTAGCATATTAGATCTAACCCAAAGAAAATAGATCAACCACTTATTTTCATAAGAGTTAATTCTCAAAAGATGAGAAGATGTTGAAGACCCAAGTATGAATTGTTGTTCTTTCGTCTCCAAAATCTCGGAAACCCTTCCAGTTCTTCAACAATGAAGTTACCCAATAGAGGAGAGAAAAGTTGTTCCTTTTGGTTCGTCTCCTTCTACCCTAAAAGAAAATATCTCTTTCCTATTTATATCATTTAACTTTTCAAATAAGAAAATAAATCTTGAACATTTTCGTTCGAGCTTTAGAAAATTTCACTCACGTGAAATTGAGATAGTGAGCTCTCCAATGTCTGGCAGATTTCGCTCAAGCTTTTTTGGTCGCTTGAGTGAATTTGAGGTAGAAAATTTGCTTAAACATTTTTTAATTGCTTTCTTGAGCTTTCTAGTTTTTCTCTTCAATCACCTTCTCTTCTCTTTATTGACTTACAAAATAACACAAATTTCATTTAAGAGCACTCAAAATTTGAATAGTTGGATTTTAATTAAAATAAACTATTATATAAAAATTTTAGCATCAAAAAGGGTAAAATAAAATAAACTAAGAGTGTAAGAGTACCAAAATTCTAATAAAAGACATTTAAAATCAAGTAAAATTGGTCTCTAACAAACATGGAATAGCCAAGAAAAATACATTCAACAGATATGAACTACAATTTGTTTTATTTTAGGGTTTGAGAAGAGGAAAACAAGCACAATAAAAAGTTTTGAAAAATTATAATATGATAATATACCAAAATGGTTGTGGTATGGAATGTCAAAATTGAGTGATGAAGTTGGCAGTGTGTTAATGAGATAAACATTGGTTAGAAAGGCATGGTCCCAAAACTTAAATGGCAATGTTGCTTGAGTAAGTAGAACAATACCAAGTTCAACTATATGTTGATGCTTCTTTTCAACAACACCATTTTGATGGTGAGTCTGAGGACAAATAATACAATGAAGAATACCAAATTGAGTTACATTCTCAGTAAAGGGTCTAAACTCAAAATCCCAATATGTTTGTATTGATTTTATGGACAATTGAAATTATTTTTTTACTTGAATATGAAATTTTTTAAAAATCTATAATGTCTCAGATTTATTTTTAAAAAGATATATCCAAGTGATTCGGGTACAAGCATAAATAAAAGTAATATAATAATTAAAACCGCCAGTTGATGTAAAAGGTCCGTGTCGCCAAAGATCACTGAATATCAATTCAAGTGGTTTTATTATAAACAATTTATGAAATGTGAGAAGGAAGTCTATGTGCTTTGCCAAGACAACATGAAGTACAAAAGTCAGAGACAATTTTATTTATTAATGGAAATTTATAATGTTTGAACACAATCCTTTTTGTACATCACTATTTGGATGTCCCAAGCGAAAAAGCGAAGTTGCAAAAGAAATGGAAGATGAACTAGCAGTATTTACAACAGGTTTCATCATAGTAGATGAAATACAATTTTTAGATGAACTTGATTGTACTGGAAACTAAAGAAGGGATGGAAATTGATAGTCCATCTGGACCAACAGTGCCTCAAAGAAATACCTCATTGATTTCCTGTGATTTCACCAAACAAAATGATGGATGAAATTCAAAGTATGCAGAATTATGTCTGCAATTGACTCACACTCATAAGATTTTTGGTAGTAGTAGGAACATATAGTAAATTATCGAGGACAAGAGGAACATTAGACTTCAGTGGTGAAAAGAAATTGGTCAAACCTGAGGAATGAATATTAAAGCCCTGACCATTGCCTATAAGAATCTAATTTGGTCCTTCAAAAGGAACATACTGCTGAATGTTCTGATAACCATTTGTTACATGATGTGAAGCTCCAAAATCTAGATACTAGTTTAATGAAGTTGGAGGATCTGCAGCAGCCATCATCACATGAGGAATAAACTAAGAAAAATGACCTTGAGGTCTCATATGCTGAGTATTGGATCTACTGACTGATAAGGATGATATGATGAAGCTCCATGAGAGTAAAACTTTTGTGGAAAGTTCCATGACTGTGATCCTTGAGGTTGATAGGACTAGCATGAAAAGCCAAATGGCTGATGAGAAGGATAATCTAGCGGAACAGTAGGAACAAAAGTTCTCCTCAAATTGATGATAACAGAAGGAAGCATCATGTCCATAATTGTGCCACACCTAACATTGAACTCTAGAATAACGACCGCCACGGCCACCAAGAGGAAAGCAACCACCGCTGCTAGAGCCACGATCACCCGGAAGGCACTAAATTGACAATTATTAGGGTTTTCAGATTGAGTAAGAAAATCATCGTCAAAATTAAGGTTCAGAGTCGAAGACGATTTAGCAATATTTGCCTGAGGAGTGACAAATTTCTCAAATGATGAAGCTTCTGCTACATTTACAGAGGCAAGTACTTTCTTCTTAAACTTCTCAAGACGTGCTTCATGAGCTAGTAACAGCGTCTCAACCTTATCAAATTGAAAGAGGATCAATTTTGCTAATGATAAGCGAAATAGTTTATTCATAATCTTAAGGAAGACCTTCGAGAAGGACATGAAGCATCAAACCAATCCTCGAATGCGAAAAGGATACTCTGAAATAGTGTGATTCTCCAACGTCATATTGCGAAGTTCAGTTTGAAGTTGACAAGCTTTCACATTGGTGTGAGAATGGAAGTATGAGTGGATTTTGTCCTAAAGATGCCACAAAGTTTTGCATCCAACCACTCTTGTAAGCATATCGCGTGACATACACAATTGGAGCCAAGAAAGCATAAGTTGATCTTCTTGTTCCCAACCAAGATAGGTTTCAGAGATTATTTCAGTGAGAATGTAATAGTTTAAGAATAAAATTTATTTAGTAGGAATTTATTTAGACCCATATTAATTTATAATAATCTATAAAGAAAATTACATAAATATTTTATTTTTTAATTATTAAAATTATTTTTTAAAAAAGATAGTATAATATATAAGAAAATATTAATGTAATATTTATAAATATTAAATAGATAGTAGTATAATATATAAAAGATATCAGTATATGTTTTTTTAAAATTAAAAAAAATTAATGTAGAAATAAAAATCGGTAGAATGCATAGTTTTGCAAAATCTTGAAGTGCTTGTGTAATTTATGTTAATCTATATATATAGTAAAGTTCACTTCAACTTTTTTTTTTAACTATTATTCGATATAATTAAATTTATTTATTTTAATTAAATACTAATTTTAATAATTGTAATATTATATTTATTATATAGTTTTTAAATTAATAATTAAAAAAAATTAAATAATAAGTTATTATGTTTATATGAGCATATTATATTTTAATTTAATTTAATCTAAATATTAAATACTAGTATATATGTTATAATAATAATAAAAATAATTATTATTAGTATTATAATTAAAATAATAATAGTATACTATTAACTTTTTTCTAACCAGTAATTTTTAAATAAAAATATATTTAATGTTTATTATTTTATTTT
>JAMLFT010005097.1:0-18183 GCA_026544285.1 Pachyrhizus erosus | reverse complement strand
TTATATCTAACTAATATTTAAATCAATTAATATTATGAATATTTTTAAAATAAAATATATTTATGATAATATTAATTAAAATAAAATAATCTAACTATTTTTAATAATCTTGATGAATTAAATATTTATTTCTCATATATAAAAATAAAAATAATATTAATGAAAAATTTAATTTTGTAGAATTATTATTATTTTATCTATTTATTAATTTCTCTTAGTATAAAAAAAAACCCTAAAGCTACCCTTATTATGGGTAGGAGTAAAAGATTTTGGAGGATCAATTATCAATTTAACAACACTACAAACAAAAGTTAGCTGACTATGCAACTGTTAGTATAATTTATATTTATGTTTTTCATGACTATAGCCGTCAATAAATGTTAGGACTGCTGCTTATTGTAATAAGATAAACGTCATTGACTAAACAATAACTTAAAGAATAGAACAAAAGTAATTGCGTGACGGAAATTAACTTAATTAGGTGTTACTACCTCTGTTTTTTTATATATATAAAATAAATACTTAGTTCATCAAAATTAATAAAAATAATTAATTTATTTATTTTAATTAATATTACTATAAATTTAAATTTTATTTTAAAAATATTTATAAAATTAATTAATTTAAATAGTGATTAAATATAATGACACTACTTATAATTTAAAAAATAATTTTTTTAACCAATATCTGAATTTTATTGTTAATAATTCAATAAATAAATATATTTTTATAAAAAATGAGTGATACTTAATTAATAAATTTTACAATAAATTAAGAATATAAATAAAAATGACCAATTAATATATTTAAAAATAGTCATATATTTATTACAATTAAAAATAAAAATATAATTATTTGTTTCTTGTATATAAAAATAGAGGTAGTAATATAGAATTTTTGTACAAAATATAACTTAATAATTTTATAAAATTATATACCGATAATGATTGATTAAAATAGAGCTAGAAATGTATCTATCAATATTTCAAAGTTTTTACTTATTTCCTTTGAATGTTGTGCAATCAAGGAGTATCTCATGTCAACTAGTTCTGCTTTGCCATTCAAGATTTTTTTTTCCCCTTCAAATCTCGTTTACCTGTAGTAATTTGTTGGCACTTTCTACTTGGCCATTGAGTTATTATGGTTTTATTATTATTCTCACAATGTAAATAGCTTGATGTGGAAGAAAGAGTGGATACCGCTTACCTACACAAAGTATGCCAAGTTAAAAGGCCTTTGCTTTAGTCTTCCGCTTGCAAACTACTTTTTATTCTTTAGAGTTAAATTAGAAGTGCCCTGTTCTAAAGGACATGAAGATTAGGGGTAAACACCATTTTTTATGGCTAGAATGGCACATAGGCATTGGCACCTCTCGTATCTTCTATTTTTGCGTGCAAGTTAACGATGGATTTCTCAACTTATTTTCTCCCACCCAAATGAAGTGGTTGGGCTGCGAATCCGACATTTTCCTCTAATGTTGCTGATTTTGCCATTCCTATGTTACAATTACAAAGAAAAAATTTCCTTCCCCTCCTTTTTCTTTCTTAATTAAGCTTCCCCTTTCCAATAATTCACCATTAGTTATACCTACAAATTATGTATCCTTGAAATGAAAGCATTTCCCCTTCAACAAGAAACTTGAGCTAGATTTATATTTAACATTACTTTTTCATTATTCCCACTTGTTGAATTCTACTAGGCTTATTAGTTATTTGAGTTCTTAATTACATAGATCAATGGCGTCAATCAGCAATGTCGGTTTACAATTTCCAGGGAATTTAAGAGATGCTAAGAAGGAGAATGTGGTCACCACAAGGGAGGTTTTGAGGCTTAGTTTTTGTTCTCCACGCAACACTAGTAACATGTCTAACAATAAACAAAGATATTTGTCGGTGAGTGCAAGTTATAATGAAAGCCCTCGAAAAATGGAGACAGCGAATAGAGTGAATGTGAATGGTGTACATGTGGCAGAGGCTCCTCTACAAGCAGGAAAATTGGCAAATGAAAGTGCGGCAGATGAAGCTATTGTTACCAGCTTGCGTGGAAGGTTTGTGGAGGGTAGGTTTGTATTTAGGCAAATTTTTGTTATCAGGTCTTATGAAATTGGACCGGATAAAACTGCCACAATGGAGACACTAATGAATTTTCTTCAGGTTAGCTTCATAATTCCAGCATCAATGAATAACTGAATATATCATATCATATCTTATCCACAACTATCTATATACATTTAGTTTAAAGCCACACCCCCAATTGCATTCTACTTCATTTCTGCAATATTGTGTATTAACAAAAAATGTATCATGGTTGCTAAGCCAGATTCAAAATCATTGCTTAATGATTGTTCTAATCTGATGGTCAATGATTACACCATAAAGTTGAGCAAAATTATATTGTGATATTTCCCGTTAATACTTTTGGCTCTTTATTAGTATAATAATATAGTTAGATTTAATGATACCAAGGAATTCTGATTTATGGAAGATCATATTATTAATTTATTATACCTAGTTCAATATGAATGAATAATATGATAAATGCTTAATGAGTCGAGTGTATGATACGACCCAAAGCCATAAAAATTATTTTTCAGGAAACTGCTTTAAATCATGTCACCAGCTCTGGGATTGGTGGAGACGGATTTGGAGCAACCCGCGAGATGAGCCTTCGAAAACTCATTTGGGTTGTTACTCGCATTCAAGTTCAAGTGCAAAGATATAACAAATGGTAAACATAATACTTTTAATCCCTTGCCTTGCATAATAATCCAAAATTCAGGTGACAACTTATGTTTTCAAGGAATTAAGGATAAGAACATAAATGTGACAGGGGAGACGAAATTGAAGTTGATACTTGGGTCGATGCAGCAGGAAAGAATGGAATGCGAAGAGATTGGATAATCAGGGATCACTACACTAAAGAGATCATAACAAGAGCAACAAGGTGCATAATTTCATCCTTTTCATACATTTTTTTTTTTCTTGTTTACAAAAAGTTTAGGTAAATTGGTCTAAGTGCCCGGGGTTAGAATAGGTCTTGAGACTTAAAAAATGCTTGAAGTGTATTTATAAATTATTCATTAACAAAAATTTTCACATCAGCAATGTGATTTGAACAATTTCATAGGATATGAGTCTGATTCTTATTATCTGAACTTATCTTTGTTTTCTCTTTTTTTTTACATCCCAATCACATAAATGACACGAGGTTTTCCCATTATATAATATGCGCTAAAAACTTTGGCTCATGCAGCACATGGGTGATCATGAATAGACAAACAAGAAGACTATCCAAGATCCCTGAAGAAGTTAAGCAAGAGCTTGTTCCTTTTTACCTTCATAGGCTTGCCGTTCCCACCGAAGAAGCAGATTGTGAAAAGATAGACAAACTCACTGATGACACTGCTGAGAGAATCCGATCTGGATTGGCTGTAAGTTTGACATCTGATTTCAGTTTAATTTTACATCCCCATCTCATTATTATGAATTACCATTTCACCTTAGTCCAACCTTGCTTTCTCAAACTATAATAATGTCTAGTGTCACACTTATATTGTCGTTAAGATCATAGCATTAACCCCTTCTTTTTGCATGAAATACAGCCAAGGTGGAATGACATGGATGCTAACCTGCATGTGAACAATGTGAAATACATTGGATGGATGTTAGAGGTACGAATTGGACAGAACAAGTTTCAAGAAATGGCAAAACATAATATATTGGGCAAAGATAGCAATACTCTATTTATTATATAGACTTTAGTGATGATTAACTTGTCCTATAACCTGTACCAATGTTGATTTGGCATATTAATTTGGTTGTTGCAGAGTGTGCCAATTGAAGTGTTGGAACATTATAACATGACAAGCATGACTTTGGAGTTTCGGCGTGAATGTACGCAATCAAATTTGTTGGAATCCATGACGTGTCCAACAGCAAGAGTTATTGAGTCCAATAATAATTCCAAGAACAGAAAACCCGACATACAATACACACACTTGCTTCGTCTGCAACATGATAAAGCAGATGTTGTCCGAGCCAGAACTGAATGGAATTTTAAGCAAAATCAATCGTGATGCACAACATTGACAAAAACCACAGTATCTGTGGACCCTGTACCCTTCTATTTTCTGTTTGCTTTTCGCTCTTATGGTTTTGCTTTCTAGCATCCTTTAAGATCTACATTCATTACATTTAACAGTTAATCCTTTTGTAAATTCTTTCTGTGAGGAGAACTATAGATTTCAAATTATTGAGAAATTTATTATAAATAAAAACATGTTGATTATAACTGATTAAAATAGCAACATATATGGCAAAGAAGTTTGGATATTATTTTAGTGTTCTGAAAATGAATTGCCTAATCCTGCAGACTTAATAACAAAATTCTTGAATATAAGCAAGTGGATAAAATGTTGCTAACAACTGATATACATTAACCATAAATATTTAAATTCAAGAGAGTTTAGCCAACATGACTAACCCGCTAACAACAAATATTTCTGTTTACCCAACTTTAATAGATTAAAAATTAATAAAAGAAAATAGGGCATTCCTCCGTTACTCACCAATAATTTTTATTATTAATGTTACTCTTCAATAAATGAGTATTAGTGATATGTTAATTTTTTTTTTCATATTGTGAATAATATTACTCTTTTCATCTTGTATTCTTTTATTATTATTATTATTTAATGAAGTTGGAAGACCTTCTAACCAATCGGTGAGGGGGAATTTTCAAGCTTCTAGAAAATGAGTAATTCATCAATAAAAAAATTCATCTGCGATTTTAACTATCAAAGAAGTTAATTTATAGCTTATTTGATAAACTTATAAATTTGTTTGATTAAATTAAAAAAATAGTTCATAAACTAGTTTATAATTAAATTACAAGTTATAAGCTACTTCAAGTAATAGTTCAAATATTGAGGTACATGAGCTAGAAGCTGAGGTACTTGAGGATGACTTGGCATATCACTTCTTGGATCCCTATTTAGAGGAGGTATTGTAGACTTGTCTTTGTTTAGGTCTTATAGGACCATGTTGTTGGACACATGGATCAAAAAGTCCTAGAAGAAACTCAAATTGGTGACCCATAGCAGTAAGGTGTTAATGTTGATGCAACTAGAGGTTTTGGACTATGTGTAGAGGTTAGGGCTTGCTCCTCTTAGACAACACTATATACAACTAAAAATAAGGGCATGATATACGTTTTTATTGAGCAATAACATAAGAACATAAGTTTTTTTTTTTACACTTACTATTAAGTGAGATGAGCATCACCTTAGATGATATGTAATCTCACTTGCACTTATCTATTATAGGTAAAGTTGTAACCACAAGCTATTACTTGTGAGGATGTTGAAGGATTGTTGGTGAGCAAGCTTGACATTACTTACCAGGAGACACTTAGTCAAACCAATAAAGGAACTCACGTGACTCTTTATTAGCTGAAGAGAGATATAAGACACATTGCAACTGGGAAGAGATATGAGACGTGTCATGTGACTCTCTACTGACTTCCTTGTTCAAGCTTTAGTGAATCATTAAAAGTTGTCCTATGCGTTAAAACAAGAAATAATTGAGGTTACCAATAGTTAATCAAGGGTCCAAATTACATTGATTCAAGCACGTGTTTTGTTCACACATCAGTGACTAATTAAAAATGTTTTCTTGTGTCAAAAGCAGCATAGAAAATCAAGGACTTAGATGGATCGATTCAAACACTGCCCGGCTCACGCATCATTGAAATACATAAAACGTGTTTTTGCTATACATTATACTCAACAGAAACATATTTATTGGGTTAGAAGATGCTGCGTCCATATACAACGAAAACTACAATATATGCAACAATACCATTTTTTTATGCAGGGAAGGTGCAGCTTCCCCCCACCTAACACGTGTTTCCATTGTGTATATTATATAACAAAAATGCGTTTTCATCAAGGGTGTTTTTGAAAAAAAAAAAAAAAAAAAACTTGAGGGTGAAATTATCGAAAAATTTGTATGAATGACTGCTTCCTTTTGCTTTTCTTTTTCACGTCCATTTTGGGCTTTTAGTCCAAGGAAATAACAATAAAACCAGCCTAGAATGAGGCCTGAACCAGCAATACAGCAATGTTCAACAGAAATAGAAGAGCAAAAAATGTACTGTATTGCTAACAAGATCTACGAAAGGTAAACAATATAAAACCAGCAATACGCACGCTTGCTGAAAAAGAGATTACCAAGAAAGCTGGTGAGAATCTAAGCATCTTTATATAGAGGAGTATAATGCTTAAAAGCTTGCTGAGCTATTGCTGACCAACAACTAGTCCATCGTAACCCACTTTCTGGTGATTTTCTTGAATGTCTGTCAATCGTACACAAGTTTCTTTTCTTCTGATGGTGAGGATGTAGCCATGGGGGGATGATTTAATTAAGGTGTTGTTTTGCATTTCTTTTTTTTTTTTTGTTAATTACTTTAACCTCGTTTCAGAAAATTTAAAAATATAACAAATTAAAGAACATGGGCAATTCAATACTTTAGGATATATTCTATTTACAATGTATCTTAATTTAATAAATGAGTTAATTCATCAATATTTAAAGCCCTTTCATATTATTATTTAAAGCTTGTCAAACAAAAATAAAAAAATTGATCCCGGGTGGTAATGAGGAAAACGTGCCTACACTAGTATTAGTCCTTATATTTTTTACCGGTCTAGGATAATTGATAAAAACCCTCTTATGTATAAGTATAAAAACTGTATATATATTATATAAAAAATAAATACATAATTTCATTAAAAAATTATGTATTCTATTACAATAATTAAATAGCACAGTTTTAATAAATCTTAAAAAGATGTATTACAATTTTTACTCAATTTACTACTACATTATGATCTATAATTCAATTCTCAAAAAAACAATTAGACACTCAAGATGGATACACCTTTTAAAAGGTATACAATCATTTTTTTTTATCATTTTAGAGTAAAGTTTATGTATATTTTTAACTTATTTTTTTTTATTTAAGTTTTAGTTTGTGTTCTTATCTTGTGAAGAAAACAAATACTTTAAATCTATTATCATATTCGTTACATGTTGATATCTTTATTTGACATAGATTTATGAATGTAATATATTAAAAAAATTGTTAACCAAGATAAAGGTATTTTTAATTATTTGTTATATTTTAATTTAGATAAAGGAGAATGAAATGAGAAAAAAATAATGTATTTATGAAAATAATATTAAAAAATACAGAAAAAATATTTTACAATTATATATAGTTTTTCTAGAAAAACTTTTTGGGTCCCTTCTAACCATTCCTCTGAACAATGCCTACAGCTGGCCCCTTGTTACTCTAGGTGGTTATTGGCTTCAAGATGACAGGGCATAGTGAAACACAACGAAGATGGTAATGACATATGTAAGGACTTTAACATCTAAGTAGAGAGATAATTATAACAGAGTAATAGTATGAATGGAGTCTAAGATCTTACCTGCGGTATGCGTAGAGTCATGTATTTATACACAATGGTTGTTGACTCTGAGATGTGTGTCAATTACCATGACGAGTTAGTGATTGTGTCCAACCATATTACTTTGTGAAATGTGGAGGATTATTGAATTTATGTTGTTTTGGTTGGCATAAGCAATCAGGACCTATCTAATAATTTTTTCCAAGTGTCTTGATAATATAATACATGATTGATGTTGCAAAATTGAGAGCGATGACCTGACTGTGCAAATTTTTGGCTCATAAATGTAGACTATATATCTTTCATTGTGTTACACACTAGAATGAACCTATCAAGTGAATTAAGATAAGGCGTTGGCTCATATGGTGAGTGACTAGATTTTTTAGTTCTCCTAAATCCAAGCAAAGTATTATATCTCAACTATGGTGGATGCTTGCATTAGGTCCATAAATTTAGGTTCATTTGGATATCCAAATTGGATAAAAAAAATTGAGAGTAATTACTTCATTTTAATCAAGTATTAATTTGTGAGTGAAACAGTTTTTCACAAAGATAAAATGCCATTTTAATTTTTTTAATGGAGTGTTTAAATTGGCATGAAAAATGTTTGTATGCTCTTTTTTTTTCACATCAAATTGAATATAAATATAGAAGCTACTGGGTGTAATTAGCTTGACATGGTGTAATATGTGTCAAAGTTAAATTAGACATATACAAAGTTCAAGTGTTGCAATTGTATGTATGACTTGAAGCAAGGATAACAAAATGAGTTAAATTTATTGGACTAATTTATTTAATTCTTGATAATTTTGATAAATTAGACTAAGAGATTTCAACATCAATATGCGTAGCTTGTCCCATTTTAGTTGGCTTAGAAGTGAATTGATGACAAGTCAAAGTGAGCTAGCCTATCATGCTTTTATAATTTATATTTGATTAATGCATACATGTTTATGTAAAAAAAAAAATACTAATAACAAAGCGCGACTCATTTGACAACTTAAATTTTATATAGATAAATTTATAAAAAAATAGATTACACATTTACAATAAAAAATAATTTTATATTTATTATTTAATTACAAATTATTATATATGATAATTAAATTTAGTAATTTTATAATAATTATTTTTAAAATTATATTAATAATAATTTTTGTTAATTAATAATATAAAATTTTATACAATGATAGTATATAATCATTAAATTTTAATTTTTTTTAATCAAAATTGAATCTTGTTTAACATACATGTAATTAACAAAGGTCACATTCAAATGAGAATTACTGTTTTAAATATGTACTATATTCAAATAAAAATTAGTATATTAATATGAATCAAATAAAAGTTTGAATAGATATGTTACTAACTATCTCACGAAATCTTCCCATAACCGATTATAGTAATTATTTCTTAGATTATAGTTTATTTTTTCTCTTTTTTCTGTTTTAATATTTTACATACTATTTCTATTATATCTCATTTTTTAGCTAGTTAGTTCAACAACTCACTCTTAAACAAGATGAACTTCAATTTTTTACTCGCATCTTTTGACTGTTTTGGGGGATGATTCATAAAGAAATTATCAACACCGATAGACAAAACAATAAGTGTGGAGTAATTGAAAATTTTGGAGTCCAGAGAAAACTCACACCGTTTACTTTAACACTATGCTTGATTTTAGAGATTTTTAGATAAAAGATATATGGAAGAGAGAAAAGTGAAAACTTAACTATTTCAATTTTTTTCTATCATAACATAAAGTGAAAAGAGAAAAAAAAAAAGCATCAATAAAGGAAGAAAACTAATATAAGACTTGCGAGAAAAAATTTCTTCACAAGAAAAAAAGATTTTAAATTTCAATGAAACTATATACTTTTATATATTTCTTTTCATACATTTATCTTATTCAATTTTTTATTTTTACTCTTTTATAGCATTAAATAAGTAAAGGAAATAAACTTTTTTTATTTCTTTACTTTCATTTTAAATAAGTTAAATTTTCGTTGATATATTGTTTTTTCCACGTCCAGACATAGTAGAATTATGCAAAAGATTCTAAATAAATCATATAGCACTTTTATGCTACCCCACGCTCGTGCTCGAATCATATGAGTTTGTGTTCAGGGTCCACTGGCAAGCAAATAATGATGAAGACCATGACATATGAATATAATAGGTAACAGTGAGCGACTTGTCAGCAACTCAACCAGGACAGAAAGCCATTTTGAAACCAGAGAAATGCTGTCGATAAATTTATTTCACGGATTTAGGTTTTAGGTGTAACAATTTATTATATTGAACAAACACAATTATTTGATATTTCAAAAGTACATAGATTATCACATTGATATTTATCGTCCTCGCTTTAATTCTGTATTCTAAGATATTGAAAGGATAAATTAGAAAGAGTGACTTGATTCATGTTATTTTAGCAAGTCTTTTATAGACATTAACCTAACATCTCATATTTAAACGCAATCAATAACAAGACAAGACGTGTAAAAGACAAAATAAATAATAATATTTATTATCTGTTTTTACAAATAGATGACAACCACGCTCCCTCTCCCCTTCTGCTGTCTTTGAATCAAAGACTTGAAGCTTGAAATTTGTACTGTAAATCAACAAATTTTCCTTTATATCCACCAAAAACACCATGGTCTGGTAACTTTATTTGAACCATGTGCAAAGTAAAATTTAAAGCCTTGAGAATACCCATTAAGTAAAATCAATAGAAAAATCTTAAAGTTCAAATAACTTGTTCATGGGATTGCAATCGTTCCAGATACAAGTCATCTTTCTAATTTTTCCTATAAATTTTCTCGGAATCTTAGAAGAATCGTCAATGTATTTTTTTTTCTCTTTCTCTCTCTTTCTTTCGCTATAACATTTCAATAGGTTTAAAGAGTTTTTTATTCTGTCACTTATTTTAGATTTCTTGAAGAAGAGAAAAACTAAAGCACAGATCTATGCACAAATCACGGCAGAAGAATACTGATGCCAAGCCCCCGAAAGTCATCGAGTTTGCAAACTATTCAGCATCTCGCAACAATGAATCTTTGCTCCAAAGGCTTCGATGTGATCCGTTTAAAGGGACTAGGAGAAGTGTCCACCAAATCGACCATAGAAACTGCTCGTACAAAACACGCTTAAAGGCAAGTAGACCTTACACGGTACTAAGAGTTAACCTATAATAAGTCTGGATATGGTATGCAAATGATTTGAAGCAGTTCCAAAATAATCAAATTTTGTAATAAATTAAATAATTTAATTTTAATTGACATTTTAAAAAAAGATTTATCAATTTCTTTATAGAAAAATAGAATTCAAAAAACAAGTAATAAAAATTTATGAGATTAATAGATAAGAAAGTCTAGGGTTATAATTTCAATTATGTAAATAAAATTTCTAAATTCATATTTTAATTAATATTTATTTGTTAACTTTCCCTTGAAATTGTTAATATGTTCTGATCAAACACTATTAATTAATTTAATTTTTATTTGGTCATCTAGGATTCAAATTAGGAAAAATATAATTATAGAGATAATAATTATAAATAGTTAATTTGATTAGAAGTTCACTAATCATTCACTATGTTATAAACTTGATTGTTTTATGATTTCATCAATCACAAGTAGATAGTCATTAAGAAATAATTGACCGATGCATTAGAGTATTCACTTCTAAAATAATTAAAAGCAAAAGAATTCAATTGATTGAATAATAATAAAATTATACTAAAATAAGAAATTAAGGATTACAAATACAAAAGGAAAATAATTAACACCAAATACATAAAGAACAAAAAGGAGTAAGAATTTTTACAAGTCAAAATCCATGTGATGTCTTTCATGCTCTATCCTATCCACTGAAGCTCCCTCCAAATCGCTAACTCAAATTAGCATGACAATGTTAATTGTGTGACAACTTCAAAATTCAAGTTTCGCATGGCTTAATTTTAGCATAGTTGTGTTAAAATTTAGTTTAACTATGCTCTAAGGGTGTGCTAGAAACAACATGTGTGTGCTCTTTGCTTTCAATTGAGATCCTCCAAGGATTAACACGATAAGGAGCATGACCATGCCCTTCAAGATGTCCAAATATTTTTCAAGTTATTTGTTATGACAAAGATGAATCAATACCCTAAAAATTTATCTTTTGATGTTGTAGAACAATAACTAAGTTTTATTGTTTGTAACAAACGATTAGTCTATTTGATGACTATTTTTTAAATTGTCTATCTATCGTCTATATATAGATAGCTTTATTTGTCGCTTATATGATTCAGTTGATCTTAACTCAGAAACTTTAATTTTCCTTTGTAGTTATTACATAAATAAAAATTTCTTTGGTGTGTAGAGAATTTTTCAAAGAATAAATAAGATTATTAAAACCTATTAAAAAAGGCTTATGTCTTTTAAAAGTTGCACTCTAATAAAAGTTAGTATGCTCATAATAGAAAATTTAAAATTGACATCTAATATTTAATAGAAAATTACAAAAAAAAGAGATGAGTAAATAGTGTTATTAGCATATTAGGTGATTAGTTGGTGAAAAAAATTAATGTAACAATAAATATTAATTCAAACCTCTCATCAATAGACGAAAATGGAAAACTCTTGTGAGACAACGAATATATGAAGATTATCGTCTATAAATAAAAGAGGACTTTGAACGTGAAGAAAATAAATAGTTATGTGCTTTAAGAAAAATACTTCATGTGATTTCCTTCGTTCAAAAAGTCTTCTTTGTAATCATCTTCTGTGTAAAAAGCTCTCAAACACTTAAACATATATGGAAGTTAAACTTATGAGCATTTGTCTGATATGAGAGTCAACTAAGCTCATTTGATTTTTTTTAATACATGTGAGGTTAAGTCCTAAATAGCTTGTGAAAAAAAAATACTTGTGATAGCTTGAAGAGACTAGGAAATACTACTTATTGTAGAGCCAAAAGTGGTTCGATAAAATAACACTTGTATATATTTTATATAGTAGAATTTGATGATTTGTCAACAAGTGGGCGTAGTCTTTGGGAGAGGTGAACCAATATAAAAACTATTATGTTGTTTCTTTTTATTATTTGTACACTAACTAAGAAGAATTTTTTTATTTTATCTTTAATAATATTTTTAATCTTTAACTAAGACAGATGATTTTGAAACATTTTCTACAAAGATTTTTGATTTTTTTTTTTAAAAACACAACTCAATCTCCCTTATTGTATTTTTTGGTTGCTTTATATTATCCTTTTTTTTTAGCTCTTTTCATATTTATTCTCTTAAGGGTCTTCTTGTCATACACTTAACACAAAATAATGTATAGAAAATAAAATATTTTATATTTCATTATGTGTAAAATATTGTTTATCACATATTGCCTATGACAAAGGTTATTTGACTTGAACAACAAAATGTGCACCATTATCATCTTTACACCTTCTTTCAATAGTGATATAGGCCACCGGTTCACCTCTCTTGATTTGTTGTAGTTGGGGTTGTTTTTTGGTGAAGAAAGAAAAATTGTTACTTTTTTTGTGGAGAAAGAAATGTGCATATGTGTAATACATGAAAATAAAACTATTATTTTTTATTTTATCTTTTATAAGTGTCATCTTATAATTCATTGTGCCTAAATATGATGTGTTGGTATAGTGTTTATAGAAGACTTAATCCATGTTACTAATATATAATACATATAATTAAGTAGCAATTATAATGATTGATTCCCTTATTAACATCCTATCAAATTGATGTGGCTAGTAAAGAAGCAAATCATAATTAAAAAAAGAGGAAATCTAATCAATAAAATTCATTAATTCACTGGTCAATACTTTATTAAGGTTTACCATAAATTTTTTAAAGATTTATTTAATTTAATCATGAAGATAATTAATCAAGCATCAAACATTAAGTTTGAGGAATTCCTCTGTAGTCTTAGAGAGAGAACTCCAACAACATCACCATCGTGTCAGTGTGTTCCTATTTGTTTGTAATGGTATTTGTCAAAGATGATGTCATTGTAATTTGATTGTGCAATAGTAAAGATGTTAGCGATGTCAAGAGTAAGGATTTGGATGGTGGTATATGTTCCATTGTGCATGGTTGGGTGGAAAGGAAAAAGATAGGGTTGTCTTGTAAAAAGTGATGGCGATCATTGTTGTTAAGAACGAAAAAGACAATGATAGTAAGGATAATGATGTTGAATGAATCACATGAGGAAGAAGGTCCAACCATGTTGGGCGGGCTTTGAGGTGGAAATGCAAAGGCAAAGGAAGTGTCAGTGATTAGAACCCATTCCCATGAATAAAAGCCCAATGGAAATTAGAACCACTTACACAAAAACATAATTACATTTTGGTTAGTGGATCTTTCTATTATCAATAATAGATGGAGAGGAAGAGGTTGAGAAATGGTTTAACGAGGTATAATCTAGTAAAAAAGTTGCAAGATACCATAGTTAGATTTGGATTAATCTAATGGTAAATTAAACTAGTGGACCATAGATCACCTATACAGGTGGTTTACAATAGCATTTCTCCAATTTGAATTATAAAGCACCAACCTAAAAATAATTCACAATATAGATTTAAGTGAAAAGAAGAAAAATTAAGAGGAAACGAAAAATAATCAAGAATTGAATTGAAATTAAAATGAAACTACAAGATCCATAGTAAAAATTCTTACCCTAATGAATTTATTGAAAAGGTCTTTAGACTTCCATGGAGGTTTCACACAAAAATTTCAAAGAGAAGAGAAAATAAAATAAAAAATAAGAAAAACAAAAGGGAAATAAAACCCTAAAAAGGGAAGAACCATATATCAAAACTAAGTGATTGTTCTTCTGTATGGTCGTAAAAAGATGTTTATATAAAATTTAACTAAGGTTAACCAAATCCTATACCTAAAATATACACCTATTGGATGTTAATTAGCCCAATTATAATTTAATTCTATAGAAATTAGCTAAGTTATAAAAATAATATGTTTGCTTCGGTGCATGAATTATTCATCCCTCCATTGCCCAATTTGACTTTAGGTATCTTTATTAAAGTTGTAAAGATATTTGTTCTTAAAATTAGAGTATTGGTAACATGTTGTTTCTACTGTTAGAACTTAAGATATGCTAATAAAAACACTACACTTGTGTTAAGTTATTAGGATAAAAATAACAATTTTAACTTTAAGTCCAATTTTATTTATAATCCATCTTGAATCTACTAAGAATTTATTGACAAAAAGTCAATATTTTTATTTAAACCTTCCATAGATACAAATATACTCTCAATCAAAATACTAAAGTTTAAGTTATAACTTGAATATTAAGGAAAAGTAAAGATGCAATAAAATTAAAAAATTAATGAAGATTTACATTAAATGCTAGTAAAATCCAAAAGCACAAAACTTAACTAAAATGCTAATCTAATATAAGACATAATAACCATCCAATAAATTCATGAAAATTATTATAAGTATCTCAAAATTGATTTTTTGTTGTAATAAGGAGGTATTTAAGACTTGTATTTGACACCCAACTAATTTTTTTCTAATCAAGTTGGCTCATTTTGGGATAAAGTGACACCTCCAATCGAGACTCCATGTTTAAGCCAAGGATTGAACCTTGAACCTTGATTAATGGATCAAAGTGTCAAACCACTTGTACCAATGACTTTTGATTATCCTAAAATTGATTAATCAATCATTATTGGATTAACAATTTTGGGTTGAAAAATATGTCTTTTAGCGATGTTTTTAGCAATGAAATATTTTTGTGACCATGTTAATCAATTGCAAGTTACCAAAAGCTTACCACTATTATCCTTCAACCATTAATTTTAATTACTATTTGAATTATTTATAGTAATTTTTAATAATTGTTTGTGGGGTAAAATAGACTAGATTAAATTAAGTTTTACAATGCCTAAGTCTAACTTGATTCTAAAATCTAATATTCTAGCTTGGCATGTTAATTTCATATGGAAAACTATTTTAAGTTTTGATTTGACTTTTTAAACATTTGGCCTATGCTTATTTAATAGTCTATTTTGTATACGTAAAAATACTTATCTTTAAATATCTTAGTAAGCATAAGATTATATTAGTTGACTAAATTTTTTAAACAAAATGACACGTATATAATTTTAAAAATCACATTAAATATTTTGATATAATAATAAATATACTTAAATTAATGAATCTTATAAGCTTAAAAAACTTTTTTAATAGACAATCTTTGATCATTCTAATTAAATAGATTTTTAACCCAAATTTGATGTAGGTTAAGTCACTATTTTTTAATAAATAATTTTATTTTATTTTTAGTCTTAACTACTATATTTAACTATTGAAAGTATAATTTTATATTGCATTCACGTAATACATTGACTAATTTTATTAATTGTGAAGTCAAATAAGGTTATATTTCCATTGTTAGAAGTAACTCTTGATTATATTGCATGAAAATCACAATCTAAGGAGTGAAATATCATATCAATATTTTTCAATATGAGAATTTCTCTCAATGTAAGAAAAAATAACAAGACTAAATTTAGAAAGTAATGACTAATTAGTAGAATTAAAGTAACTTTCTAAAAATAAGAAAGACAATAGTGAATATATTAATTAGAAAAAATATTAAAAATATCTTATATTTTTTATTTAATAATTAAAATATATCATTGACATATTGGCAACACTAATTAGGGTATGTATTAGGAATATATCTTACTTTTTCTTTTGTAATAACTGCATTATATTTTCATATCCATATCATTTAACACTGGGATTTTATTTAGGTTATAGAGAATTCCACTCTTACTTATATACAAGGCAAATCTATTCTAAAAAAATCAAATTTAAATTTATAATATTTCTTGTAACTTTTTAACTAGTGGCTTGGTGTTTTTGTGAGAGATTCTTTAGTATGTGATACTTTATCTCAATCATTTATGTAATACTTATTGTGAGTGTCTTGACATAATTTTAAGTAGAGTTTTTAAAATGGGCAAAATCAACCTATTTAGATTGACTCTCCAATCACCACAAGTTAAATAAAAGAAGGTCAACTTAACTTGACTTACTTTTTTGTGAGCTAAAAAAAAGACAACTCAACTCAATCCACCATGGGTTGGTGGATTATATGAGTAGGTTAGCCTAAAATAAAAAAATAAGAAAATTAAAAAATGAAAAATAAATAAAGATAAAAAATACAATTACAAAATAAAAAAGTTAAAAAAAATTTGTTATCTTTCTATGTCGTGATCATGTATTGTATTTCTTTTTTTTTTTTTTCCTTCTCCTAAAATACTTGGTATTTCGTAAGAATAGAAAAAAATGTTTATTGTGTGCATGCTTTTGGAAATTTAAGGCCTAAAAACATATAATGGTAATAAGATTGAAGTAGTAATTAATGAAGAATTTGCGTAGTTACTTAACATTCAAATTTTGATACTATTGTTATGTATTAGATTTATTATGCTAAAAGGAGCAATAACCAACTTGTACGCATACCTCCATGGCTTTATGTATAGCAAAGAGTGTGTGGTGTGAGAGACAAAATTAAGGATGAGTTGCTTCAGACTTATGAGTTTTACTTCTATGTTACAATGTGTAATATTAGTGAAGATGGTTATGAGTTTTAATTCTGTGTTACGATGCGTAATATGAGTGAGAATGGTTATGACTTATGTGCTTTTTTCTTTATTTCTAAAGTTAAACCCTCAACTTGTAAGTCAATCAAGGTCATAACGAGTTCATCTTGGATTCTAAGTGAATTAAGCCTATTTTTATTTATAATTGAGGTGAGCTCTTTTATACCAACCTAACCCAATTCAAACTTATGGTAGACTAGGTTGGTTCATGGATTTTAATCTATTTTTACAACTCTAATTTTTAAATGAGTTTTTAGGGTCTTAAAGCAAGTCATCTACAAAATTTATATCATAAATAATTAATATGCCCAGATTTGGGTTTAGCCATGTAGTCTTACTAAATGTCTTTTATATTGTTTGAACCTTTAATTTAATAAAAAAAATCCAACTAAAATTAAAATAATCTCATATATCTAACTTGATCCATTTTTTATATACAATCTTATTGGTTTGTGATACATTGGTAGTAATATTAAAAGAATTTAATAATTATACATTTAATGTAAAATTGTTTTACACTGTTAACAACTAATCACAAATCATAATATTATAAATTTTAAATAATTTTAATAAAAATAAATAAATTTATTATATATGACAATGTTTAATCGAATAACAACATAAAAAATCTTTACACTATTTACTTATAGATTTTTTCTTATATTAAAATCACATCATAATATCATAAGTAATAAAAATGTCAATGTAACATCACATATAACCTCTTTGTGACCACTGTTACAAAATAGTCTAGTCCTTTTATGCACATATCAAGATTGAAGATAAGACATGAAATTTTTCATCCTTATATAGTTCAATATTGATTTCTTGTTTTTTAAATAGACTTATAATAAATATTATCAATATGTTATACTAATATTGAGTAAGTTTGTTTGTGTTTAAAAAATTTTTTTTTTTTAATAAAATAAGTATATTTTTATTTTTTTTGTTTTTTTTTAAATTGTTTTTGTAAAAAAGATCTTTTTTTTTGCTTTTTTAAGAAGCAACTCATATCGGGGTTTTAAAAAATCATTTTTTTTAAGTGTAAACAAAATATT
>JAMLFT010005096.1:0-18186 GCA_026544285.1 Pachyrhizus erosus | reverse complement strand
AATTTTAAATCAAGTCAAACAAATTAAATTAAATTATTTATAAATTTAAATTAAATCAAATTATTCAAAAACTTAAATTGAATCAAATTTAAATTAAATTAATTTTTATCAAATTAAATTAAATTAAATCAAACTTAGTTTAACTCAATTTATTTTCAATCCTAATCATTACCATCACTTGAAAGTTGAAAATATGTCCTTCCTGACAAAGAGTACAACAATAAGTCTATATATTTTATCCCACAATTTTCTGTTTCAAAATATATATGTAAAAAAATAAAATATTTATTATATTTTTATATGTAAATAAATTATCTTACTATCATTGAAGCCTAATTGATGGGAGAGGCTGTATGTTTAGCAGGTAAAATCCACTTTCATAATTTTTATGCATTTAAAAAATTAATCTTTAATTATCAGCTAAAAATATCCTTGGTGCATATATAAAAAAGAATATTATCTTTTGATATAGTTTAATATTGTTAATCGGATGTTAATTTGTATTTTTTCACTTCCTTCAATACCATAAATTATAAAAATTAATCAAGATCATTATTGTCAAAATTCTCACTAAAATTAAACTTGAAGGCTTTTTAGGATTAAAATAATGTTTTCAATTAATCTTCATCCAAAGTTTAAATTTTTTAGATTCGAATAAAATTCCAAAAGGAGAGATAGAGCGATTAAAAGTTAAAACATTAAATAAATAAGAATTTTATGAGATAGATCGTTACAATAATATAACAAATAGATAAAATTATTATGAAAATTATAACAATTAGCTAATATAAAACTGGAAAGTCATAATAGCTATCATGCTAACGATAAATTTACTTAAAAGTGACAAAAATTAAGAAAATATCAACAGAAAAAAACTTTTCATCTGAATTAATCACAATATTGAGTAATTGAGAGTTTTATCCTTCATTGTTGGAGTGCCTAAAAGTGTTAGGCTATCATACTAATTTTTTTTTTATCTTATAACTCCAAAGTGTCTTAAATGATTAATGGAGGGAGAGCAGTGTCCTTCCAAATACAATATGAAGTATTCTTTTTGTTATTATTTTCGGTAAAGAAAATCGCAAAGCACATGGACCATAACGTGGATCTTCTTATCTGTCTCAGATTCTTTAATCATGCACCTGTTTTTATTTTTTATTTAAACTTTTAAAAATGAAAAATAATATGACATTTTTATAATTATTTATAAAAATATGAATTAGAAATATTCTTGATTAAAAAAATACTTTTATTTCCAATTATTTAAGTGTCCTTTAAATATTCAGTATTTTTCATCGTGTAAGTCCACACTGATAATTATTATGTAAATGGTATAATTTTTTTTTTCATATTTTTTTTATTATGGACTTAAATAAGGTTTTAAATTCGAACAACGTGAATGAAAGAAACGCGATTAAAAAAGAAGATTTCATTAAAGATAAATTGTTAATACTTTCTATCAATAAAATTATTATAAAAAAAAATATTTCACAAAATATTAATAAAATAAGAGTTAAATATAATTTTGGTTCTTAAAAAATTATTCTAATTTAATTTTAGTTCCAAAAAAATCGTGTTTTTTATTTTTAGAATTTTTAAAATATGATAAATTAATAATTTTTAATTCTGATTAAATTGTAGTCAGTTTTTTTGAATTTTGTTTTAGAGATATGAATTTTATTTTCATATTATAAATTGATCGAGTAACAATTTCACAACAATTCTTAATATAATTAAAAAAAAAATTAAGTATTTTAAAAATTTTAAGAATAAAAAATACAATTTTTTTCTGATTAAAATCAAATGAAAATAATTTTTTAAAAACAAAAATCATATTTAACCTATAAAATAATAATAAAATATAAATTTTTATTTCATCTTTAAAAAAAATGAAAACAAAGGAGATAAATAAGTAATTTTGAATTTAGTAGTTATATTAATAGCTAGTAAACTGACCCGTGTGTCACGGGTCTCAACTTGTGTATATGTTAAACAAATTATTAAAAAAAATTAATAGTAATAATAATAATTATTGTCTTAATAAAAAACAATCAAATAATTGAAGCATAAAATTTTATAAATAATAAATATTTTTTAAAATAAAAAAATAAGAAAAAAATAAATATTTCCTCACAGTATAAAACTGTTTTAAACTGTTATTTAATTATAAATTATCTTTATATCAGATAAATTTATTTATTTTTATAATAAATATTAAAAATTATATCAACATTAATTTTTTATTAGATAATAATATAAAATAATTTATACGGTAATATTTGATATATTATACGACAAATATAAGTATAAATTAATATACTCATTACCTGTATTATGAGATTATGTCCAAAAGTATGACGTCAATTACATAATGAGTACAATGAATAATTCATTTTGGTGATGGGTACAAATAAATCATTATCACACCACTAAAAATATATCATCAAGAAAAACAATTTGTTCTTTCAACATCCAAATGTGTCAATTGCTGACATCCAATAATTTCATACAAAAATATGAACAAATATTGAACCAGTTCGTGAATGCTTTGCTGTACTTTTGGAAGAAAATGGTACGTACCCTACAAAGCATTATTAAAAAAAATAAAATTTGGATCTCTCATTTATCAGTTCCTAGTACCATCCTGTCATGACATGTTTTTTTATATCTCATCAATATTTATTTTATCTCATCTTATCTCCTTTCCAATGCGACAGGATCCAAATTCCTAGTTTTGCAACGTAACTTGTGGAAGTGAAAAATATTGGACTACTTACAACAGTACAAAAAAATGTCCCATCCAAGAGTGCTTGTTGGAATACAAATTCCATTGCATCGGAATCTCAGTTGCCCCAGCAATACTAATTTCTCAATATTTTATTTTCTTACCTCGAACTAAAATTCAAACACACACATACATTTAACACATACGATTGTCCTGTTTATAGTTCATTATAAGATCAGGAGTGTAACAAACTGTCTAACCACCCAAAATAAATCAAAAGCTCCAAAAAGAGTTAGCTGTATGTCATAGAGTAGTAAATCAAAATCTCCAAAGGAAGTTTATTGTGTGTCACATTTGGATACTTAATAATATATAAAAGTACAAAACGTATTGTCCAGTGAAAGACATACCATAATGATGTGTCTGTATCAATTATCCATAAAATAACAATTCAAAACTCAATTGATGCAAATGCATACAATTATTGGGATGTATAGTGTACCCTTTTGGTTTTAGTGGATCTTGTAAGACTGGTTGAGTCACGTGGTTCTTCAAATAAGTATTGATTAGGAAGATCAAGGTCTACATGGAAAGTTAAACTGATAATAACAGAAGAGGAGAAAGTAAATGCAGTGTCAAAACAAATATAAAATGTAAAAGAGGAGAATAATTACAACTATTAAGTAGAGAAGAAGTGAAACCTTATAAAATAAAACAAACTAAAAGTGATAAAATGAGTTAAAACAGTTAAAAAGTACAAATTTCAAAGCAATTATGTACCTTTCATTATTATATCTTTTATGTCAGAATTTTTGTACCACTTGAACAAAGATATAATTTTTTTAAAAAAATTGACTGAGATACAGTAGAAAAATCCCAGTTATTACAATTTAAGAAGATTTCTTTAAGTCGAAATGGGGAGTGACTAATTATGTTTTATTCATCCATTATAATATGCTCAAGATTAAATATTTTTTTTTCATTTGTGATGTTTTCTGTACACACATTGGAGTAGTGAAGTTTAAATTTGAAATCTCAACAAATTCAAACTTGTATGATATAGTAGTGATTTGTGTGATGGACGAGTGTGTTACTATATTTTAAAATTATAAAATTTTTATTTAAATGTAATTTTTTTATAAAATATATATATTTATTTTAATTATCTTAATTACTATATTTATATAATTTTATAAATTAAAAATAAATAATTTTTCTTAAATTTTTACTCTCAATTGTATTTATATTTAAACTTCTTTATTTTTATTATTATAAAGATCAACATATGTATTAATTATAATAAATTTAATTATTCAAATCAAAATATATTTATTATACTTATCTTAAAATAGATAAAAAAAATTCTAAAACAAAAATTTTCTGTTTAGATCTTTTTATTTTATTATTATAAAAATATTTGTTTTCATTATTTTAATTACGATATTTAAATAAATTTATAAATTAAAAATAAATAAATAATTTCTTAAAATTTTTGTATTATCAATTACATAAGAAATTTTTGTATAAACTTTATTATTTTTATTATTATAAGAATAAAGATTTCCAATTATTATGTTGACCTGAGTAGGTACGCATATGTTGGTGTTACTCGGTTTTGACGGAGATCTTTCTGTGATCTTAGAAATTAATATGATATACTTACCTTATTTGAGGCTTCCTTATAAAGCAAGTTGTTGTTTACTATAATAACCATTAACCACAATTTTATCCTATTATTATTTGTAATTATTTAAAATTTGAATCGGGCTGCGTGAGGGATTCAGGTTACCAACTAGTTAGTAAATAAACTTAATCTTGAAATGGGATTATATTTGCTTGACACTATACCCAATAGCTAGCAAACATCTTCTGTTTCATGATTTAATTAGTGTTTATCTCATTTTTAAAATTCTTGTTCAGTCATATACGATTTTGCCTCGTTTTAAAGGTTAATTATGATTTGACATGTTTTCAATTTACTATTATAATTTTTTTTTATCACTAAATCCTTTTAATGCTTGATTTAAAGTAAAAATGTTAACATCACAGTTTTAATTTTGATTAATAAGCCAAAACATGTAATTAAATTAAGCAAAGATAAATGAATGTAGTGTTTTTTTTACTTTAATTCAAACTTGAGGGAAATTAAATTAGGTAGTTTTTAGTTAGTTTTTTTTTTTTTTTCATTTTCTTTGAAACTAAAAACTCTTCGAATTAGCTTTAGTAGAAGTTTTATTTTATTTATTAACAATAGCTTTACTTGTATTACTTTTCTCCTAAATTGCATATAATTCTATTTCTGTCGTTCATTTGTTTACTGTAGATGTAGCTAAATTGGGAAATCGAATATCAAATTGACCTGAGGTAACGATTTTGTTTTTTAGCTGAGAATCCAATGCTTTAATCGTCGTGCTGCACATTAACTTCCTCTGACGAAAGGAATCAAATCTTATTATGCAGATTGTGTGTGTTAAAAGCATTCACATAAAATATTGGAATATAATAGTTGAACCTGACAACTGAACTTCAGTATAAAAATGAAAGGGTAGTTTCACGAGTTATTAGTATAATATAGTGTTATTTATGAAATCTATATATAGGACAGATCAATAAGATTTTTTACTTATTAACAGCACATGCGCACCGAATAATAAAAAGGGTGTTTGTTCATCAAAAATTATAAATTCAGATATTAATTATAAAATTTTATTCTACTTAATGAGAATCTCGTCTTCTTCAATTTTTATTTAAAAAGAAAGAGACAAATCACAGTAATATTTAATTATTTTTTTATCCTAGATTAAAATGAATGAAGTATTTTAATAAAAAATAATTAATATATAAAATAATTAAAATAATTTCTTATATAAAAAAAAATAGTAACCGGTTAATTCTAAGACGTATAGTCATGATTTATACGCACCGAGCATCTTTGCTTTGAAAACAGAACGCCTTGATAGAATAATGTTTACACGCTGGTACATAATATGGATGTAAAGTTTGGAGTTTATGGATAAGAAAAGTGAAGTAAAAAAACAAAAAAAAAACGTAAAATAAAGCAATTGTATCATTTATTTCAACTTAGGTGTAAGTTCCAGATCTCTTGCTAATAACTTCGGATTATTTAGTTTTGATATGAGAATACAGAGTTAGTTTAACCTAATGAATGAATTCTCTGGGAAAAAAACGTCCTTGTTTCCGAGGTTAATTAAGAAAAGTACAAAATCAATGTTATTCAAATTTATTTGACTTGAACCGCGTATATACCATATTCTTGCTTTCACCATGCAGTAGGTAAACCCCTCAAATTTCTGGAAGCTTAAAGCTCTTTGTTTGATTCTATAATAATGAACAAATTACAAACATTTTTGCATGAATGCCAATAAAATATAGTAATTAATTTCATACAATTATGTATCCTCAAAATTATACGAAACAGTAATTTCTAATTTAATTAAATTTATCCGTTGAAAATTGAACTGATAAAAATCTCTTAATCACAGTTCAATATTGGTCCTTTCAATTTACATTTTCTATGAACTTGCTAAACGCAACCCTGTTATTACAGTCTACCATTATAAACCATTGATTTAAATAATCAGCAGGTGCATACTCCAACTAAAAGAAAATTCAGCTAACTGAAATTAAGGGATTTGCAAGGATATGATCCTTAATTATAACCTAACTTCTTAGTTACAGATAATTAAAATTTTAACATGTAATCAGGAGACCAACACATCATTTGTTGCTCTACTTTTTAAATCTCAATAGGAGGTTCCATTTCTTTCAAACAATTAAATCTTTAAAAACTAAATAATAAATTTCCAACTCGATAGGTGTAGTTGGAAGTCATTAATTTTTCCAATGTGAAAATAATGCAGAAGAGAATGCAAATCAATGTTTTCATTTATCTCGTGATTTTTAATTTTTATGTCGAGAGCGACTCTTAATATTTCTATTTTTGATAAAATTTTAAAACTGATATGGTCTTGGACCAAGTTTGAAATTATCACGAATCAAACGAATTTCAATTTCTACGCTATTCTATTTTCCAACTAATATGATCAGATCCAAAGAAATATTGCTCATGGTTTTAAATTGTGGGTGTGTTGTAATCTGTGCCAGTTGTGGACACTGGCTTTTATGATGTGAAATTATTGTATATTTGTACTGAATATAAGAAGGATTTTTACAATTATTTTAAATATTGATATATATTTTTTACAAGATAATATAATTTTTCATTCATTCTAAAATTTGGTATATCCCGACATTCATAAGACCTTACTATATTTAGAAGTTGAAAATAGAATATTGAAATCTAAATTTTATTTTATTTTTGACAAAATAGTGGAACATAAGGCTTCGCTGCGATTCAAATGTGGTTTCATACTGATTATGCCGTGATGCATTGCGACATATGATGTGATTGAAAATCATACAGCAATTATGGGCCTATGTGATTGCGATATCACTGCAGCAGCATTATCGCGGTTGTGTCATGCAATTTAGAAGCATGATATTGCTCTGCCCGAAAATATTTCAACATTTTCGTAGTTCTATCTATGCTTATATGTATAGATATATCATAATTGTTGACAAACATCAACGCAGAACTTCTTCAGTTGTGTGCAAAAATCATTACAAACTTATTTAAGAACTGCACGGACACAGCTAAAAACAAAAAACTTAAAACTACACAAACAGAAAAGAACAGAACAACCCCGATCTATGAGCACTGGATTAGAGTGGAATCTTTCAGTTCATTCACCCATTGCTCAATCTCATTTGCCTCTAAGGCCATTTTAACCACGTTGGCTTGGCTTCTATTCTTGGCTAGGTTATTGAGTAAATCAACTAAGGTCTTCCTCCTCTTTGACCCTTTTGACTCACAACTACCATTGGGTGATGTTGGTGGAGAAGGTTCTGGTAAGCTCCTCTTAGTAGCCGCTAGGTTATTGAGTAAATCAACTAAGGTCTTCCTCTTTTTTGACCCTTTTGACTCAGAACTATCTTCCGGTGATGTTGGTGGAGAAGGCTCTGTTACACTCCTTTTAGAAGCTGCCGCACTCGGTGGATCCGGCTTTGTGTCGGAGCCTACGAGATGAGGAAAATTTAGCTTGGCCTTATGACCTCGCATATTGAAAGCAGCTTTGTCATAAGCCAAAGCTGCTTCCTCCTCAGTCACATAAGTTCCGAGCCAAATCCTACATCCATTTTTCTTTGGATCTCTTATCTCCGCCGCGAACTTCCCCCACGGCCTACGCCTCACACCCCGGTAACGCCTCCACTTGGGTGGCGCGTTCACTTCACGTGCTTCCGTAGGGTGCTCAAAGTGGACAATTGCATCCGAAGTACTATCATGGCCAGGGCTTGGAAAAGCTTGGCATGAGGTTTGAATGCTTGAATCGTCGTCAAGGAGGTATTGTTGAATTTGTTCCAAATATGAGCAATCTGAATCCGTGGTGATGGATGACATGTTTGGTCGCGAAAGGAGACAATGGTGTTGAGCTGAAGTTTGCTGGTTGTGCTTGAGTCTTCAACTTTGCAACTACGTATTTATATATGCACTGGATTTTGTTTATGGCAGTGGCCATGAGGGAAATTTCCTTAAATATTGTTTTAAAGGTTGTTTGCATGGAAGTTAATGGGTTCTGGAGCCACAACAATTGTTTTCACGTGAGATTTGTAAAAAAATATTCATTAAACCAATAGCAAGGTCTGGTGTGATTTCTTTTTTGATAAAACGCTGGACTGAGTGAAATTTTAATATATTGTTTCTTGGGCAAAAAGTATGATTGTACTTTTTTAAGACATGGGTAGTCATTCAGATTTTTATAGATAAATATATCGTCTAATCAAGACAAATATTAATCAATCAGTGTCTTAAGAATATTAATTAAAAAATCATTAAAATATATAAAAAATACATTTTTTTATAATTTTAAAATGTATTTTTATTTATTTATTAATAAAAAAAAATTCTTTTAATTTTTTAATTAATGATTTAAGGATCTTATAATTAATATCTTTATGCATTCTTTACATTAAATGATATAATGTGTAAACACTAATATATTATCTTATAATCACCCGCGTTAATCAAATATATATAAGTTACACAAAATATTATACTATTTAACATTTTTGTTGAATAATGTTATTTTAAAATTTATTATTGTATTAAAAGTTCTTATGATACAAATTATATATGAAAAAAATCATTTTTATCTAAAATTGTCTAATATGCAATGTTCTTGATATACATAAAAATTGATGTTCAGTGGTTTGAACGATAATCACATTTAAAAGTTAAAAGCTATAACAGATGGTGTAACATAATATTTCCTCATATATATGAGTGCTATATTAAATAAGAATATTTTTTATTATGAAAAATGAGAACAATAATCTCGCCTCGTTCCAATACATTTTGAAGATGACCTCAAGTCATACTACACACATAAAAAATATATATATATATGATTTTCCTGGTCCATTTCGTTCCATCCCACTAACCCTATCTGACTCAAAGGGACGACGATATATATATTTTGATCCATCCTTTATTAATTGATGTAATTTGACCCTCCTTATGTAGGAAAGAGATAAAATTATACCTGACAAATTCCAACTACTCCATAAATATTTTTATGTATAATGTGAATTTTATTAATTTGATTGTTGAATTTTAACTATATATTATATTTTGTGTGTGTCAAAATTAAGTAATAATTAAAAAGTAATAAAGTATATATATTTTTGTATATTTTTAAAAAATAAAATGATTTTATAAATATAATTTATATAAAATGAACTTATAATGTAACGATAAATTTTAAGATCAAATTATGTGATTAAAAATCATCCAATGTAATAATAGTTATATTAGTATGATTCAAACCATTTGACATTTGTCTTCTACATGTTTATGGAATTTTGAAAAATCCAAACACGTCAAAAATAGATAAAGAAATAAGAATTTATCGAATGAATCACACTCTTTCATATATGTCAAGAGTTCATTGACAAATAGAACAGAGGAAAAATTTGGACCTATTTTATATAGAGATGAATATAAGTGCAATTAAACTTCTTGGAGAATTATACATTTGTGTTTTGATAATATCATTAACTATTTCTTAAACCTTGAGTAAAGAGATTAAAATTAAAATTTATATTAATTATTATATTTTTTAATAATTTTTAATTATATGATTTTATCTGAAAATTTATTGATAAAATAAAAGTTTTTTACTTCAAATTATAGATCATATTTATAATGTTTTATTTTTAATAAAAGATTATATTTTATATCTTATTTATATATTAAAATTAACGTAATATATTTTTAAATTATATAAAAATAAAATATTTAATTACTTTTTTATTAATATATTTTATTTTTAACAAAAATATGATACAACATAATTAAATGATGAGTTGATAAAATTCATATATTTTATGTAAAATTAATGATAACGTGTTAGTATATTAAGTTATCCCGAATATATATATAGATATATATTAATAAAGACGCCGATCATGACTGCAAGAGGAATTTAGTTCTCTCGGCAAGTTTTCTCTACAGTCTCTCTCTCCAGCAACATTTTGCACCGTTAGATGTATCTGATGGTGGCTGGTATTAAATGCTGATAAAAGTTAAACACTATATCCATCTTTTGATATACTGAAAGCTCTCTAACAACCTTTTTTTTTTTTTTTTTTTTTCCAATAGTGGAAACAATGCTTTACTTCTTCAATTTGTCACGTGCCATTGATTGATGCATTTTTAACATAAAAAACATTGAAATCAAGAATGCTAACGTTACATAGCAAGAGAAACCCTTTTTATGATGCACCAATTCTAACCCCATCAAACGGCTGGATAAGTATGACCTGATGTTAAATAAATTCATTCCCCTAACAATCTTTAAACAAACCTTATAATAATAATAATAAAATAAAAGAGCTAACTGTTTAAATACAATAATTAATGGATATGTTAACATCATGTTTTAAAATAAAAAAGGAAAGAATCCTCAGCTTTGAAGTTTTGGTGCGATATTGGGCCCCCTTACTAAAAGAAAAAACAAAACTCTCTTGGAACATATCAATCTCTCTCCTCCTATTTTCTAGGTTGAGTCCTATTATTTGAACATGGAAACGTTATATTTTTATATTTTATTATAGATTTAAATAAATTTTTAATCATTATAAAATATAATATATATTTTTTAATATTTTAAAAATTTTAATTTTACTCTCTATTTTTAAATAACAATATTAAATGATCGTATAATAACGATTTTAAAAATTTAATTATTTATATTTCGAAACAAGAGAATTTGAGATTTTAACTTTTTCAATCTCAGCCTATCCAAATGGTGTTGATATTAGTTATAATGGGTACTTAATTACAATCCTTGGTTAACACCTAGCTTACCGGTTGTTTAACACCTATAAATCTTATTTTGTACGTATATATTTAATTAAGAATAAGATCGATGAATTATTATATCTTGATACCCACTTGAGATTGTTTTTTTGCTCCACCCAAATTGAGAAGGCAGTCATGATTCCCATTTTAATTGGATTATCCTCGCTAATATATCTTCAGTTGTTTAGAAAGATATATCAGCAAGCAAACATTTCAAAGTGTTTTAATAAATTTAATTTGTAGAATGTGTGAGGATACTCTGCTTAAAAACAAGTACGAGTATATTACAAGGTGCCTATTTGCTCACTTAATTGTTTAAATACTTTAATGAGTAATACTTAAAAAAATATCAACACACTTGAAATTATAACTTTAACATACTTCTTCCAGAGTATATTATTAATAAATCCCTACACCTGTACACACAACATGAACTATTGCATGCGTATAAAGAAAACATCGAGCCAGCAAATTAAATGATTAATGAGTATATACAAAGTAATATAATTAAGGAAATATTATTAGCTATTTTTATAAAAGTAATGATTAAAGAAACCCAAGAGGCCCTCTCTGGCTGGCGGTGATGCAAAGGTAGGAGTGGTTGTGTGGAAATGAAAAGTAAATGTCTAAGCCAAACAAAGCACATTAATTGCTTTACATTTGGAAAATTTTACATACCAATTAAATCAAACCAAGTTATCGAATTGGAATGAGTGTTCAAGTTGTTTTCATGACCAAAAAAGGAAAAAAAAACAAAGTACATTACTTTCCGTCTCATCACTCTCTTCCGTTTTGTCTCCCATCACATCCTTTTTCCCTCTTAAATTGTCCATTTCTACCACCTTCCTCTTCCCCTGCTTCTCTTTCTTGCAAATTTAAACTCAAACTCAAATTAATCCTCCTAACATCAACAATACATACAACAAACTAATGCATCAGTGACAAATTTTTCATTCCTAATGACAATTTTCTTCACTAATATTAGTATTACAAAAATTTTAGTAACAAATTTTTAAAAATTATATGTAAATTGTTTTTTTACTATTGTTAATATATATATATATATAAGTTAACAGACCTACCTCCTCTTTGTTCCATTCCTAGCTTGGCTCGAGTGCTCTACTTTTTGTCAACTCATTCTCCTCTGTCGGCTACGTCACCTGCTGACAATAACTTTGTAATCAATGGAGAGTGTGGAGGGAGCAATTAACAAAAATATTAGGTATTGCATAATTATATATATCAATAATTTTGGATGAGGTTGTACTTGTACTAACCAAATAAATTAAATTTTCCTTACATATTTATAGTATAAATTTTTACTCTTTTACAACTTGGTCTTTATGGAAGCATAGAAATAGGATTGTGTTTAATAATGAGACCTTGAACAGTCATAGTGTTTTGGAGCTTATTAAATTTTGGTCTTGGGCTTGGTTATATGTAGGATGAAAGATTTTTCATATACTTTTTTTATGATCGGTACGTTTTGCCATTAGAATGTCTTAGAGGGTTATAGTTCACTGCTGCAATTTATATGATCTGTACTACAATTTATCAGTAACAGGCAGCATCTTATTTTGGTATTTGGTTGCGTAACGTGAAAATGCATACAGTTTTCTGGGGATATGACCATGGTTTGGAGGGTATAAAATATTTAGTTTGTATAAAGAAGTTGTAGTAGAAGTGGGATGAAGGGATATGGTACACATGCTTGTATATGAGATATGGTACCCTCAGGCCGTGTCTAAAAAATTTGAAATCTTAAAAAATATTATGTTTGAATCATACTTTAATATGATTTATTAATTTTTATTTTATTCTTTAAACTTTTTGAACTGCTAATTTATTAATTAAAGTTACATAATTAAATAATTTCAGCATTTCACTCTGTACTAATCTATTTAGTCACTGTCTAGCAACGTAATTAATCTCAAACCGAATGTAAATTCTTTTAATTTTGAACAATTTTTCTTAATAATGGCAATACTTGTAATTATTATTGATAGTATTTTATAAATATTACATTTAGTAAAAGAATTTTTAATATAATTTAATATTTCTAATAAGACACTAATTTTTTTTTGTTGGTATTTGTTTCATTAATTTCAATTCAGAAAAGAAAATGTAAAGACTACTAATTACTATTGAATTAATTTTTGTTAAATATTAAATTTATTTTAAAACTAATACAATATTTTTTAATTTATTCTCTTTTAAAAAAATCAATTATTTGGATTCAAATAAAATAATTCAAAGGGATTTTATATTTTAAAATTATTCAAATTAATTATAAATTAAATAAAATAATTTTTTTGATATATATACATAATAATCAAAACCAAAAGAATTATGTTTATAAGAAATAAATAAATTAATTTTTAATTGAATGTGTAATCTATCATTATTATTTTTATCAAAACATTTTTTTTTGGTTCATACTATATTTGTGAAATTTAATATTTTTTTCATTTCAATGTTAAATTAATTTTTGTAATTTAAAATAAATGTAAATTATTTTTTCATATAACTTTTTAAATTCTCTACAATAATATCTATATCTATATCTATATATATATATTTATATACATACTTTTAGATTACATAATCTTGCTAACAAATAAATTATTAATAATATAATAAAGTTTATTTTATTGATAAATTATTTTAAAAAAATATATAAAAAAGTTAGGAACTTAAATGGGCCTAAGACACTTGTCTTGCTGGCCCTACGCTAACCATGACTCTGACTTGTACCAAAATTAATATTATTTGTTTTAGCAAATAAAAAATAATTAAATTTAAAGAACATTTTGATTCTTAAAAATAAATATTTTTTATTTTAATCATTTATATTTATATTTTTATTTTTAATTTATATTTTAAAAAAATATTATTAAAAAATAATATAATAATAATCTTGACAATTCATTTACGTTATCATAAAAATGTAATCTTTCTTTGTCAAATTATATTTTTAAATTTTTTATTAATTAATTTAATATCATTAATTATTTTAAATAAATAAAAATTAAAAAATATAAAAAAATTACATATAATTATTTTATTAAATTTTCTAAAAATATAATAAATCATTAAACTGTTAAAATCATTATTATATCATCAGTTAATATTCTTATTTACAAATAAAAATTAAAATAAAAAATTTTAAATTTAAAAGATTGAAAAAAATAACTAAAATGAAAAACATCCTACCCTAATTTTTGAGGGAGTAAAAGGTTATTCAAGAAAGAAAAGAAGATATTATCGATCCACAGTGCAAGTTAAAGCTGAAAATGGATCAACCTGTTTGAGGTTTTATTGATGTTTCAGGATTAATTCTCATCTATATTGTCAAACATCAGAACTTGAACTTCACCAATGGTATGCAAATAATTCCATCAAACTTGACAGGTGCACAATGGTGAACAAAATTACATTCTTTGGACAACAGATTAGACTACAATGGTTGAAGTCCCATTAACGATTGATCAAATTATACAACACGTTCCTCTAAGCCCACTCAACATGCCACCTTGACTTGGCTTCTATTCTTGGCTAATTTGTTCAGTAGATCAGCCAGGCTCTTCCTCCTCTTTGTCCCTTGTGACTCTGAGTTATCATCTGAACACGACGAAGATGGCGATAACGGCAGAGAAATTTCTGACAAACTTCGCTTGGAAGTTGTCACCATAACTGGCTCTGATAATACATCTGAATTGTCGGAGTCAATAAGGTGAGGAAAATTCAACTTGGCCTTTGGGCCACGCATTTTGAAAGCCGCTTTATCATATGCTAAAGCAGCTTTCTCTTCAGTATCATAAGTTCCAAGCCAAACCCTAGCTCCGTTCTTTTTTGGATCCCTAATCTCCGCTGCGAACTTCCCCCACGGCCTACGCCTCACGCCTCTGTAGTGCTTCCATGTTGGTGGCGCGTGAACATCACGTGCTACCACATCAGTTGCATCCTCACTGTGGAAATCAATGTTCTCGGAATCACCATCACATTTAGGGTTTGAAAATGGATCATGAGATGCAAGTTGCTGGGTTTCAGACACGAGATCCATGGAATCATGTCCAAGTAGGAATTCTTGAACAGATTCCAAGAATGCAAAATCAGAATTCATTGTGGCGGAAGCCATGTTTTAAGTTTCAGCTAACTTTGCGCTGTGTTTGGTGGAAGCACCTTTGTGTGTGCCTGGAACTGTATGATACAGTGTCATTTATAGCATCGAATTTGTTTAAATAATTGTATTTTCTGATAATTACTGTGGCACAACGTGCAGGTCTTTTTTTAAAATATTCTTGTAATGGTTGTTTCTTTGAAAGTTCCATGGATTTTGACATAGTGCTTATTCAAGTTTGAACTTTGAAGTGTCAATATTTGTCGTCACCCCTGTTTGTTCACTTAAAAATACTGCTAATAGCAAACTCTATTGGTGCTATTATTAATATTATAAGCTTTTTAACAATAAGTTAATGGCGTTTAATATTCAATGATTTAGATTGTATAATGAGTCACACCTCATCTAACTAACCTGGCACCCAACTTGTACTTAATTATATATTTATAAGTTATTCTCAAAATAAAAAGAATTATTTATAGGTTAGCATATTCCTCGTGCACATAAATATTTTAAAATTTATCTTTAGCTTTGTCTTTTTTTGTCAACACTCTATAAATCAGACTATTTTTGTTAATAATTACATGTAACCCTTAGCTACAAATCATATATCGTTTTATTTTGTCTTAGTTAGAGCCCTTTTTTAGCCTGCTAATTTATTTGGCTTTTTAATTAAAAAATAAAATTCACTCAAATGCTACATACACCAGTATTGAATGTCTAATTTACTACAGTTGGACTAGTAGTAAAAAAATTAGATAATTTGAACGGGATTTTAGGATATAATTGTAAAATAAATAAATAAAAACCAGTAGTGATGTTTTGCTCTTTAAAGTAAAAACCGTTGTTGAATCTCGTGATTATAGTCACATTAATTCGAGGTAAATATTTGTATAAAATATATAAACCTAATGCATGACAGCATGAGTTTAGCGTATCATGTTTATGCTAGCATTACTCTATTTCCAATGTCCTTTAGCCTCCACTTCTTGCCAAAGCAGTTTTGATTTTAAAATATGACAATTCTAGTACATATTGGTTAAATACTAGTTAAAAAAATTGTCTTTTTTCCCTTCACTATATTCCTAACACATGGATTGAATATTGTATTTAAAGAATAATTTTTCTTTATTTAAGAATCTTTTAGGTTGCCGATCTCGATTTAAAGTCAATTCTTAATTGACTCTTCACTATTATTAGTGGCAATACCTATCTATCAGGTGTATGTGGCCATTATGATTGGCTAGGGGACAAAGAGTTTATAAATCAGAATGTTAGGACAACCAAGGACAATAATAAAATGGTAGGAAAAAAAAAGGATTTTTTTTTCTATTTTTTTTTAAACAAGAGGGTTTTCTTTTTGACATACCATTTTTTTCTCTATTAGTTTATATAATAAGATAAGTTTGGCATAATTTAAGTCTATGTTACTCTGATCATTTATTCCTTTATCCTTGGAGCAAACTAATTCCTTCAAAGGCTGTCCTTAATCGCTAGAGCCTCTCATCATAGCCTCATTGTTAATTAATATAGATTATCTTCAATTCTATTTCATCCTCTCTATCTTTATATTATATTATAGAAAAATTGAAAGTAATTACTAACATCATTAAATGCATAAAACCAGTGTATATAACTATTTATATATAAAAAATAATAATAAATATTTTATTGTTATTACTTTTAGTATTTTATTATAAAATTTAAATTAAAAATATAATTTGATTATTTTTATAAGATTCAATTTAAAATATCTTTTACGTTAATTAGTTTAACATAAAAATGAAAGAAATATAGAAATATTTTTAAAAAAATATTAATTTAAGACAAATTTAATAATTTAAACTAAATTAATTAAATTTCTTAATTTTAAAAAATTAATTAATTAAATTTTATGATAAAAATCAAATATAGTAGTTATTACTTTAAATTTGTAATTAGTATTTTATTGTTAGTATATAATAAAAATATCATTAAATATATGTATAAAAGTGTCAATGACAATAAGTTGTTCAAAAATACATACAACAAAATTATTACTACAAAATTAAATTAATTTTAATCATTTTGTTAGTCTACATTTAATACTCTTCATTAAAATAAATATTTTATAGATTTGAATCTTAATACAATCATTATACATAAAAAAAAATTTCATGATATGATTTTTCTAATATGTATTCATAGACTAGTCATAGCTAGTCTTCTATTAAATGATTTTAATCACTAATAAAAGTATGCATTATATGACTTTTTCCTTTTTAATGTAATAAATACTACTTCTTAATAAAAATATTTTACTTTTAGTTCCCTTATGGTGTATCCTTTGGAATTAGAAAATCAGTAATGATATTTATTTATCAAAGACAGACCCAATGTGTGAACTTTTAAAAATAATAAAGTTCAGAAGGCCTTAGCGTGTATTCCACTTAGCAAGATTCTCTCTCATACATAATGAAACTTTTATGGGCTGGATTAAGTTCTTAAATATTGTATATAAAATAAGTTAATTTAAATATTAAACAGACATGGGGATGGGGATGGGGTTGAGTGATGAATGAAACGTTGCTAGTATAAGCCGCAAGATGTCACCCACGTGACGTAACTGAATATGCATTCAAAATAGCGTTAAATATGAATTTGTTATTGAAAAATAAGATTTTTTTATTTTTATTTTTATCTTTAGTTCGTATTATCAAATAATATTATAATAATAAATTTGACATCTAAATCATTTATCACATAATTAAGATATGATAATTATGTGTAATTTTTTCAATAAATTATATTTTAAATTTTTATTTATTTAAAATAATTAATGATGTCAAATTAATTAATAAATAATTTTAAAAATATAATTTAACAAAATATATACATGTGACTGTTTATTATTATTTAAAA